>ML814069.1:100094-190460 GCA_009831015.1 Picea engelmannii | reverse complement strand
CCTGATGTGATATGGGTATACTATGTCAAACCTTCTTTCATAGGTGAAATACCTTCTAATCACCTTTAGGATCTTTTTGAAAGGCTCCCAGAGATATTGACTTGGAACGCCCGCTCCAATTTTCCCATTCAGGCAGTTTGGATTGATAAAGTCTTCATAGCATAATACGTCTAAAGGCATGTCTTTAGACAACTTTTCACCGTGTGGAGGGATCTATGTTGCAACTGACAGAGTTTCCTCCATCACCCGGAATGTGATTCCCGCAATGGTCGCATGAAACCCATTAAACCTTAGAGCGAATTGTTCAACTAGATTCACGTTGTATCCTTTGATCTTCTCACAATAGTGCATACATTCGACCTGCTCAAAAGTTGCCTTGATATTCAGATCTTTGTTGATTAATGCCAGGTCTTGAGGCTCGGACCTCACAACCCTACCACTTCACGCCTTCTTTCTTATGTCTTGGGATGTTGTCATGATGCGAATGTGTATTTGTTTTGTGTGCGCGATAATGAACAGTGACACCCTCTCCGCGCGACAAATGAGAATGATATACTTCGTAGAGACCTGTTGGAAAGGTAGTGAAAAACACTTTGCGCAACAAGAAAAATCAACTCTAGGGGTTCATTGCACGACCGCCAGGCGCTATGAAAATTTTCAGCGCAAAAGGAGATCAACGTTGTGCTAAACAACAATGGTAGGCTCATCGTAGTAGGAAATCAGAACGAAAATTCAGGCATGGTGGCAAGGCACTGAGATACTTATCGCGAGACAAAGAATTTAGATGTGGAAATAAATTCAATGTGACAAGAAGAAACTTCGAAGAAGAGAGGATAAATGCGAGAAGAACTATCGTTCGACACACTATCTCGCAACGAAATCCAACAAGATTCAAAACATGTCTGAAAAAGAAGGAGATGTGACAACTTGAATGAATAGACTCACAATAAAAACGATGGCAATCGACCTTCCCATAGAGAAATGACCCAAGACTTGCAAAAAAAACCATAGACAACACACAAATTCGAAAGGTAAACGAGAAACATGTAGGGTGACTAGTATTTATACTTGAATGGGAAAGGGATAGAATCATAACAAAGGACGATAAATCCATGGTGAAGAGAAGTTTGGAAGCAGGTTGAATATTTGTGCAAAAACGTTTTGCGACGGGTACACTTTGAAGTGTGCAAAGTATAGATGATAAGAGCTGCAGATTATATGTGATATGAGCTTAGTGATTTCTTAGCCTTTCTGACTTCATAATTAGGTGATGATGGTAGTTATATCCATAGACATGACCTTTATTCCAACAAATTTCCTCGACCTTTGGCACGTAAATTCCATCTTTCTGACAGAACTTGATCTTTTGGGAAAATGACCTTTACAAGTCTCACATGACTAATTATGATGCCCTTTCCCAACTCCAAGGGCTAGACCCGCCACTTTCTGATTTCAACCCATTCATTATTCAGTACTTGTCTTCACACGCTTCGACACAAAAACTACGACTCATCTAGGATTGACTCTAATTGAAAAAATTACGATGCTAACAGGACCATAGAGGAATTTGCAATATTTGTGGTCTCCCCCACATGGGATCCCTTCAAGGATTCCATTAATTAACAATACTACCCTATTGGAAGCTACGAGGACCAATACACAAGATGGACCACACTGCGTCAGGAAAGGGACTAGACAGTACCATATTTCACTAATATTTTCCATACCCTATGCACCAAATTGGGTATCAAATACTCTGAACGACATCTGGTGCTCAAATACCGCGGTTGTCTGCATAGATACATTCAAACAAAAATGGAGTTTTTAGACATTACATCATTAGGTGAGACTTATGGATATGTTGTCAGGATAAAGTAGACATTTAAGCAGAAGAGGAGAGAGTTTGGATCTGCAAACTCCTCACAACCAAAGCAGGGAAAAGGTGGCCCCAACCCACGAAACAAGGGACACAAAAAATATGGATGCTTTCAGAACAACCAGTCCAAGATGCAACCCAAGAAGGGTAATTCGAAGTCAAAGAAGGGCATGCGAAAATGGTGTGAATACCATAAAATATGTTGGCACAACACCGAGGAATGTTGCTCCAAGCAGTCACTGGTAGTCAAGCTGAAAGCTTCCGAGTCAGAGGCAGATTATGACTCTAAATCAAATCCAAAAAGTGGGAAGCGGATCATTGATGTCAAACCCAGTGCCACTGTCTCTACCACCAAATTCCAACCAAGCGAACCAAAAGAACCAGAGGAAGGGGAACGCCTCTTTCACGGACAGATGTGGGTAAAGGTAACTCCACTCCATTTCATTGTCAATAGTGACATTCAAAAGAACCTGATTTCAGCAAAGGTCATCAAGTGGCTCAACCTTCTGATAACACCACACCCACAAACCTACACCATCGGTTGGCTTCGCCAAGGATGGGATCTCCACATCATCCAACAATGCCATCTTCCCTACAACATCAAGCCCTTCAAAGACGAGGTATTCTGTGATATTTCTCCCATTGAAGTTTGTGATGTTCTTTTGGGCCAACCATAATTGTGGAAGTGACATGATGTGTATGAGTCTAGACCCCACAATGTTATTATTACTTTGGGTATAAAATTATACAATATACCAGAGGTAGCTCCATCTACCTCTATTTCTCTAATCGCTGCTAAGCAATGCAGTAAGGTCATTACACATACTAGGAAGTTCATATTCTTTGTGATCCGTGCTCGTAGTAAGAAGAAGGTCATCGCCACATCTGTGAACTCTACATAGATCCTCTCTTTCCATAAGAAGAAAGTGGATGGGATGGAAGAGTACATAGACATATTCTCCTCACCCACTGAGGTACCGACACATTGTCAAGTCAAGCATCCAATTGATCTAACCCCTAGTGCCCCGCTGCCTAATGGACCAGTCTATCATCACTCATAGATGGAAAATGAGGAAATCAAGCACCAAATCCAAGAGCTAATTCAAAAGGGGCACATATGACCCAACTCCTCCCCTTGTGGAATCCCGATTGTGCTAGTGCAGAAAAAATATGGGACCTAGCGGCTCTGCATTGATTACAGAGCATTAAATAAAATCATAGTCATGGAACGGTACCAAATTCCTTGAATTTATGACCTTATTGACCAACTCAAGGGGGAAAATTTCTTCAAAAATATTTACCTAAAGTCTAGCTATCCCTAGGTTTCCATTGAACCAACTGATGTATGAATATAACTTTCAAATAAAAGAAGGTGTCTTCGAATGGCTAGTCATGCCCTTTGGATTAACAAATGCATGTGAAAATTTTATCAGATTGATGGATGATGTATTGAGACCCTTCACCAACTCTTTTGTGGTGGTATATCTGGATGACTTCCTCATCTTCAACAAAACTTGGGAGGAGCACATGCAACATATTCAACAGGTTTTGGGCACTCTGCGGCAACACAAACTATATGCCAACTTGGAAAATGATCCTTTGGAATGAACATGGTCCAATACTTGGAATACATTGTTGATGAGCATGGGGTACATGTGGATCCAACTAAGATCCAATTCATTTGTGACTGGCTAGTCCCGAACACACTAACCGATATTCATATCTTCTTGGGACTTGACAACTTCTATCGAAGATTCATGTTGAGATTCTCCCATATTGCATGGGCCCTCAACCAAGTAACCAGGGGTGGTGGCAAGTAAAATTTTGCATGGGGGAATGAACATCAATAAGCATTTGATGATATTAAGCATCGCTTGTGCTCAACTCCAGTATTCTCCTTACCTGATCTGCAAAAATTGTTCAAGATTTAGACTGATGCCTCCGACTATGCTGTTGACACAATTATCACTTAGCATGGTCATCCAGTAGCATACCATAGTGAGACACTCTCAGATACCTTCTGAAAATACCCCACCTATGAAAGATAAATGTATTTCGTTGTGCAAGCTTGTCGTCAATAGAAACATTACATTCTGGGAAAGGAGACAATCATCCACACTGATCACAAGCCTCTATAGTTCATACAGACACGGGGAAAGTTGCATAATGACCTACATAAAAATTGGTCCACATACCTACAACAGTTCCATATCAACATCAAGTATAAAATGAGGAGCACAAATCGTGTCGCTGACTACCTCAATCGCCCTCCCGTTGCTGCACTCACCACAATGCTCCATTCCTGTGGGAACGAGGCATATGAGTGGCCCCAACTTTATCAACGTGACTCTGCATTTTCCACCACCTATCGACTCTTGGGTACGGGAGAGAATGTCACCAATTTTCGCATCCAGGATGGATTGTTATGCCATCTGGGCCACCTCTGTGTTCCCACAAGCGAGCGTGCAAAGTTGATTTTTGGGAGGCTCACTACAGTCGGATGGAAGGACATTTTGGCATGGAAAAAAATGTTTCTTTTCTATAGAAACATTTTTATGGACAAAACTTCGACAAGATGATAGAAAGTATAACAGATCTTGCACTGCCTATGCCATTGCCAAGCCAACCATCAAGAAGAAAGGATTATATACCCATATTCCTACTCCTGAGAGGCCTTGGGAATCCATCTCGATGGATTACATGTCTGGCCTTCTGTCCACCAAGCATGACAATGATTGTGTATTTGTGGTGGTTGATTGGTTTTTGAAGATGGCCATTATCACATCCTACACAGAGAGCATCACAATGGCAAATACTGCCAAGATCTTCTTCGAACGGGTGTGGGTCCATTGTGGGATACCACAGACCATTACCTCATATCAGGATAAAAGGTTCCTCAACACATTTTCATCGAGTCTCTGGTCACTGTTGGACACCAAGATCACTAAATCCACTTCTTTCCACCCCCAAACCGATGGTCAAACAGAGGTCGTCAATTGGTTGATTGTGCACATACCGCACATGTACAACTCTAAGCATCCACACACATGGGATGAGACTCTTCCCTATGTTCAACACATCTACATTAACATGGCTCTCCATAGCTCCACTGTCCATATCCCATTTCAGGTAGGGTTGGGATTCCAACCCTTGGGTCCCATTGATGTTGCACTACCTCTTGCAACCACACAGGAAAAATATTCCCATGTTCAGTATGAGGTCGACAAAGACACCAGATCCATTGAGCGGATTCAACACATCTACCAATAGGTCCATGAAATTTTGCAGAAAGCCAATGCTAGGTACAAGCAATGCCATGATCAACACCGGGTACCGTACCGGTTTCAGGTGGGAGACAAGTTCTGGTTACATTTGCAGAAAGAGAACCTTAGAGGGCCCCATCAAAATATCTTCCCACTTCACTGTGGGCCTTACACTATCACCAAGGTTGTGGGTAGCAATGCTTTTGAGCTCAACACTCCACCCTTCCTTGGATTGCACCCAATGTTCAATGTGGGCCTCCTTCAACCATATATTCCAACATTATTAGACACCTCAAATATCGTAGAACAATTAACACCAACATATCTCAACCCTAGCTGCATGGAAAATGCATCCACTAATCAGATAGTGGACACATAGGTCAAGGGCACTCGCCAACAGAGGATCCATATTTATCGGGTTGTCAAGGTAGGGAAATCCTACACCAAGGCAAGTGTCTTACCAAGGGACAAAATCAACAGAAGTTTCCTCACCTGAAGGGGGCACTCAACGCAATGGGGACCATTGATTCTTAAGGGGGGAGGACTGATCCAGGTGGATATTGGTGGCCACCCACCTATTCCAACTGGCTCCTCTTGACAATTTTTAGTTCAACACGTTCCTCTGTACTTATTTGTAATTATGGGTTCTACTGTTTCGGGGATATATAAATCTCTATACAACTTCCAGTTGGAGATTGGTGGCTTCCCACATAATCAAACTAGCTTATTTTGGAAGTTTTCATGTCAGTACATCTTTATGTACTTCCACGACTATTTTGGGGTCCTAAAAAATGATTTTTTGGCTCACCAAATTCAAACTGTAGACAAAGTCAAATTTTGACGACATAATGTGTATTTCTCGAAAATACCTTTCCAATGGGCTATCACACACCTAAAATAGAGGTCGCATGCAAAAGTTACGACCCCGGGAAGTTGAGGTACCAACTTACCCATCAAGGCTCACATAACTTTTGGTGTTTCATCTCCTAGGGTGAGGTTTTTGGATGTTCAGGGTTTTGGCATTCATGAGTAATGTTAGAAAGGCCTCTAGACCCTCATTGTAATTATTCTTCTTAGACAGATACGCGTAGCAAGCCACATCTCTTATCAGAGATAACTATCACCATTCAAGCAAGTTGTTTCTAATTCTGCAGTTTTACAGTTTCAACCTATTTTATTTATTCAATATAAGTTATTGTTCATTGGATATATGTTGTTGTCTCTGAATCTCTGTGTTATTATATTCAGTCTATTATTGCTTTCGTTCTGTTCATAAATCTGGATCACAGGAGATGCTCTTTTTGATTCAATTTTGGACCAACAATTGTAGACCATTAAATTGAAGAAGAGAATGAGTGAGATTTAGGAGGCATTGACTCCTAAGCCATTGTTTTCAAAACCATTGGACATACTCTCGGAAAAACATAGTCCTCCAATTACTATGAGAACCTCAAAGCCAATAAAAAAACACTTCAATTGATGAATGGAGTCAGAGGCTATGTTGCTGAAAACATTAATAGAAGACTCAAGATAATTAGACATGCATGGGAGGTCAGTATGAGCCTATGCAATCTTTCACAAATGATAACAAATTTTAATGGATCTCAGTTGATCCATTAAAGGTTGAGATGATAGTCCAATTGCCCCTGTTGTGTAACATTAATCAATTTTGAAGTTTGTAAAGGAAGGAAAACTTTCTATGACTATTCATGAATTACACAGACACAAATAAAGGTTTCATGCAACGTTTGAAAATAAGGGTGCACCTTTTGTGTGCAATGACCAAGCACAATTCTCATTTGAAGCTTTGAAAGAATGATTGATATCAGCCCCACTACTGAGTCCTTCATACTATTGTAGATATTTTTAGTTTACCTGGCTACATTCAAGTCCACCATTGGTATGGTTCTTGTCCAAGAGGACATTTCAAAGAGGGAGCATGTGATTTATTAACTTAGTAAGGTTCTTGTTGGTCCTGAATTGAGTTATTCACATGTTGAGAAGTAGCCTTGGAAATGGTTCATATTGTCCAACATCTTAAACATTATATTATTCTTCAAAAAACTATTATTTTAGCAAACTCTAAACCAATGAAGAAAATTTTAACCCATTAAAAAGATTGGGCACAAGTATTCGAAATGTATCATCATCTTGCAAGAGTTTGATTTGGAGTGTCACTTCTAAATATAAGAAGTCTTTATCTTTCAAAAAGTTGATTTCAGAGATTCTTAGAGATGATAAGATATCTATGGTAAATGAATCATTTCTAGGTGAATACTTATTTCTTGTTGACTCTTTTGACCCCTAGTACATAGATGTCTTGGTATATCATCAAACCCATCATTTTAATCCTCAACTATCCTAAGATGAGTGTTGGCATATATGTCATCAGGCCAATAATTATCTCATCATTGGTGACTCACTTTATCATCACGATGTAGAATTAATATTGCATTAGTGCTTAGTCCTTCATGAGGCCAAGAGAGTTTTGAATTATTTCCATGTAGGATCATGTGGCGGTCATCTTTCTGGAATAACCAAAAATGAATACAAATTGTGTACTTCTAGCTATTTATCTTTAAATATTTCTTTCTTACTATCCAAAAGTGTCATCCTTGTCAATTTTTTACTTGTAATATGCATGCACATCCTACTCCATCACACCATGTGGTTGTTTTTGTCCCCTTCACAAAGTGGTGTATATAATTTATGACATGTAAGCCAACTTTGGCTAATGGCCATAACCACATCATTGTGGTTGTTGACCACTTCACTAAGTGTATTGAATCTATGCCTACTTCTGGAACCATAATGACACTTTTTATGTTTAATCATATCATTCCTATATTTGGTGTTCCTAGGACAATTATTATTGATCATGGGTCTTATTTTTAAAAGAATATGATGACCAAATTAGAAACTAAGTTAAATTTTCAACATGAAAACTTGTCACCTTACTATCCTTAGTTTAATGGTCAAGTAGAAGCAACTAATAGAGTTTTGAAAACTATGATACAAAGAACGATAGGGACTTAGCACAAAACCAATTGGCACCTAATGATTTTCTCAACATTATGGGCATATCAAACCTTAACACCATTTTTACACATTTTTAACTTGTTTATGGAGAGGAGGAAGTTTTATTGATTGAATGTGAGATACCTTCTTTGGAGCTCATAGTAGAAATCCTACCTAACACCTCCGCAGAGGAATAATTTCTTGTGTATTTGGTGCATCTTGATGATCATCATTAAGAAGCCATGTTGGACAACGAGACTCATAAGAAGTGTACAAAATTCCAATATGATAAAATTGTTTGACCTCCCATTTTTGTGGAAGGAGAATTGGTTTTGGTCTATGATCAAGACCATAATAAGTTAGGAGAAGGAAAGTTTTAAACCTTTGGCATGGTCCTTACATTGTTAGTTGTGTATTTCAAAAAGGGGCCTACATGTTAGTTGACTATGAAGGGAATCCTTTGTCCAAGACTTGCAATGGGATACTTGAAGAAGTACTATGCATAAGCCACAAGGTTACAATGCCTTGTAACATGGTGTATTTTTAAATAGTTTTTTTACTATAGTGATTTTTTTTTTTTTTTGCATTTGGTTGATTCGGTTCAGATTCTTATCATGCTTAGTAATTGAATACAGATGTTGACATCTATCCTAGAATCTATGTAAGTTTCGTAGATGATTCCATCCAAAGTACCCAAAACATTTCTTCCAACACATGGGTGATATTTTCACCCATAGACCAACTAGTGAGTTTAGGGGGAAAATGCCTCGGTATTGCAACCAACAATTTTTCGAAGTATAGTGGAGTCATTGAACTTCTGTGTAAATCCATTTCTTTCATAATATATAGGTTAATTGTGTATTTGGATGCACAATCAATGATATTGTAGCTGAATAATGCCTATCATGTGAGAAATCCTATGCTTCTTAAGAAGTTTTTATGGGTTTGACTTCTTGAGTGACAATTTGATTTCATTACTTATGATCATGTTCTTAGAAGTTCAATCACATTGGCCAATTCATTGGCTAACTATGTGTTAGATCGACATTTTTCACATTAATCCAAGAATTTGTACAAGCATGAATACATAATAAACATGAAGATAAATCACATCATTTGAACTCATAAGAAATAACTGAATCATATGTATACAATATAAAAAGGCTGATACATTATGTCTATAAAATATGTAGTGTAGAAAATTGGGATACATGGACCATAATGATATAATGTCCAAAAAATATAAGTTCTATACATATATGGATGCTACAAAAGGGGGAGACCTTTATCTAGTCATCTCGAGGCATGTGTGTCTCATAATAACACACTATCATGTTGGATACTCACCTCAGTAACCGGGAAAAAGGACATTGTACTATGATCACATGGAGCTATAGTTTCTTAGGGACCTCCTCGAATCTCATCATAAGCAAACCTATGGTGAACCCCTCAAGTTTCCTCCACACCTCGTAGATTTTCTCAGTTGCATCCTCATCCATATCCTTCTAATTTGGTTTCTACTCTTCCTTGTCCTTGTGGTGGTTAAGGGCCATCCCTTCTAGTCAAACTGGTCCCACATCTATGTCGTGCATAAAATATTGTTAGTTGCACTACATAAACAACAAAATACAATATTTTTAAAAATCACGAAAAATGTTATAAATTTGAAAACACAAAAACACATGGTCTTATTCTTACCTATGTCCCCCCATTGTACTATGAGAAGGAGTATGAGCTTAGGGTCATGTTTGAAATCGGTTCCCACATATGGGTAGTCCTTAATGAATTCTATCTACTCATCCCACTAGTGAATGGAATCTCGAATAAACGTGCTCATTGGTAGGCCACCCTAAAGATAATCCATACAATCAATCAACCTCCTTTTCTTGGGATCATATGGCCCAAAAAATGGAGTAGAAACATGTTCTCTCATTTGAGGTACCCTCTGTAAGAAGAAGGAGATGAGAATCAAGCCATAGCCAAAATATTGTTGTTGGGTAGTCTTGCATCTGGTCAGCTAGACCTTCAATTTAACTAGCAAGCCAATACACCAATTATATACTATTGGGTTCATGTACTCTATAGAATAATGTACATGAGCCCATGAGGCTAGGTGAAGTGTTGTGGATCTAACTACTTAGGTAATCACAAACAACTTATGGTGAATAGGGTTAGTTATTAAAAATCCTTGATATGTAATTGATTGTTTCTTTTCCTCAACCCTGGTTGATAATGAGTAGCAATGTACTCATCTACAATACCATCTTCACCACCTCTACTACCTACTTTCATGACTACCAAGAAACCACATCGGGATATTCCTACAAGGAAGTATATGTACTCCACTTCAATGTGCAATATCTCATGACATACTTGGAAGTATTATTGGTCAGCATCCTACAATCCTACAAGTCTTTGTAGTAACATTGTTTGACTCTTCATGTTTTGTCTCCATAAAACATTAAGGAGCCCATAGTCCCTCAATGCATTAAGGGTGGCTAAATAATGTAATGCAAATATGTCAACTACGTCATGCTCATCCACTCTATCATTTTTATTTTTCCTACACACAATTAAGGAAATAGTTGGATATTAGCTTGAAAGTCAAATTTCAGAGAAAAAAATTAATTTTGGAACATTTTGGGCATGACCATGCCTGTTCCTAGGGACAGGTGCAACTGATCATGGATTTCTCGCAATACAAATAAAACTAGGGATTTTTTGCCATGGTTGTTAGGCGTCGAACCCACAACCACATACAGGTAGACTAAACGAGGTTCAACACCCTCAAAATTTTTAGCCAAATGAAAAAAAAAAGAATGAAAATGTTGGACATTAGTTGGGGGGTTACCTAGTCTTGAAGAAATTATATTTCATTAGTTGAATCTCCCACAATATGCTTTGGACTTTTTAAAGGTAAGATGGATTGTTTTCCAAAGATAAATTTATGGCAAGGTAAATGGTAAAAATGAACTCTATTGTACATACATAGAATAGTTTTTTTTTCCATACATAGATTAGTTTTTTACCATTTTGGGGTCATAAACAATCATTTTGGTCTCCAAAACAGTGGTTTTGTCACCTACGTAAAAACAAATCCTCTCATCACTTCTAAATTATTCTTTGCTATTATTTTATGATATTTATGCCAATTAAACTATGGATTAGTTTGTATTGATTATTTTGGTAGGATTGGTGAATAATCTTTTCAGAACATTATATGGTGATATTCATAGAACCATGAGGTATGTTTTCCAATTTGACATATAGTGATAGGTTTGTTCCTACATTTTTATCTTGCATTATTATTATTATTATTATTATTATTTTTTTTTTTTTTGTGTCTGGCGGAATCAACAACTAGTTGGGCACATGCTTGCGTTACACGTGGCTGTGTTATCCAACTGCTACCACTATAACCTCCAGGTGTGCCCACGATGCCCCTTACACAACACACATTGTAAGTTGGGGGGAGTTGAACTCGAAACCTCATGGAACTTCATTTTCACGGCACTTGCCAATTGAGCTGCCCCCCCCGGGGGCCTTTATCTTGCATTATTAATCATCATTTGTGCCAACACTATGCCTTAGGTCCAATCCCATCAAGTTTCTACATTATCCTCTCTTTCATGTTACAATGTTGCAACTTGTGTGATAGTTCCTACCCTTCATGGGATTCCCTAGTTAGCATCCCTATATTTCCACTTGGCACCCATGCTACATTTATTCGTAGGCTCAGGAACTCATATTTATCCCCACCATGACTTAAAATTTGATGCCTCGTGCTTCTCTCTTATCTTTTTATCCATGTCCTAAAAGGGTTCCCATTATTTTTGTTCCTTTACGATTGCATTTAATTATTGTTTCTTGTGTCTTGGTGCATTTTATCACATAAAAATGTCACACCTAGACCAAAATTCTAAGTGCATCGAAATACTCTAACAATATTATGGGTACCATGAGATGTCCCTCCTAATTAACTTATAAGAACCCCTTTCCTATAGCTAAATTCACTCAAAAGGACATAAAACCCACTTTTACATGGCATACCACCTTTAATTAACTTTAAGAACCCTTTTCCTAAAGCTAATTTCACTCAAAAACCCAATTTCAGGTAATAATCCCATTCATTAACTTTAGAAACCCATTTTCTAAAGTTAACTTTAATTACTTAAGTCATAAACCCTATTTATGACTTTGCCCACTATTTTTAATTTCAAAAAGAAAAAAAATATGAGAAAATCTCATATATTTCCTACAAAACAAGGTCTCTCACCCCATTTCATTCATCCATTCATTTTCCACTCTCTCATTCCATTTTTTTCTCTCATCTCACTCATTGTTGATTTTCCCTAATTTTCCCCTTTTCCATTGAAATCCTACTTTCATAGAAACCATAGTTTCTTAAGGAGCACACCACTATTGAATCCATCTATTGAGCAAATTAATTAACGTAATTGTTGATCATTAAATCATCAATCTGGGGGCGTAATCTTAGAGATGCCAACACTATATATGCAGAGACTAGAACACAAATGACTATCTAATATGTGGAAAAGAACACTCTCAAACTTAATGAAATGAAACTATGCTCCTAGCATTGACTAAGACTATGAAAATTACAATAATCTCATTCATTGGGTAGCAAAACAAGGAAGTGATTTGCTGGGAACATGCTACAATATTTCACTCAAGCAAATCTTGAGTGTTCTTCTATGCAATTCTTGGATAAAATCTTATTCCCACATTCAATTGACACTGTTCTCTTAATTTTCAAAAGTAAACAAAGCATGAAAAAGGCTATTCTACTTCAGACACTAGCAATTTCAAAAAGAAAAGGAGATAATCTTTACCGGGTTAACAATGAAGAGTTTTTAAGGGCACATGTTTTGTTTCTTTCACTGCAAGGTACACATCATTCACATAATAGGATCAAACTCAATGTTATCGTTCAACCTTTAATGAGATTTACCTCCACTCAAAACAACTTACTCATTAAACTAGAAGAAGATAAAAAAAAAGAGGACCGATCCACACACACACCAACCAGACAATACATTAAAAGCTACAGAGCATTGGCACTAATAAATCTCCAAGATATAATTGTTGTATATCAAGACCAAACAACACATACACTGTATATGAAACCAAAGTATGTGAAATCACAACATGGCTATGTTATCTACACACTTTTAAATTAAATAGAGAAATACTAGTTATTAAATGAAAAAATGAAATTATTACCTCTACTTCTATAAAACAGAGCAACGATAACCAAACTGGTGGGCCCTCCCAATTAGATTCACGTTGCTTAAGAAACTCTAAATTTGAAAAAATATTACAACACCAAATGGATCTCAAACATCAACTCATCACTTTATATTAATAAAAGAGAAGTGTGTTTCAATAGTTATAGAGTACCAGAGTTTCAAATCAATAGATCACTATATGTCTCTATGTGTCTACATCGTTGTACTATTTCATTTTATACATAGAAATAATTCTAAGAGTGGGAAAGGTGATTCAACCGAATCCCCTACTCCACACATTTCCAAATTGACTTACAATAGAAAAAAAACAAAGGACATATCAATTTAACTCGTTTATGGTAGCACGAGGAAAAATATACACAACAAATCATAGGTGATAAACATGTCACATGAAATATAAGGTTGTTGTCGTATGACTTACCATGCTTTTGATAAACTTAGGAAAATCTTGGAAAATAGACCTCTTACCTCGGTTTCCCTTGAAAACATTTATGTGACCATATATTCGCTTGGAGTAATGACCACAGAGAAGATTTAAACCTGTTTGTGTTGATATTGAGCAAAAAATAACTTGGTGCTAACAACTGAGAATGGACAATGATTAGCCTTGAATATTCGAGACCAATTTTGAAGCAAAGAAAGCAATTGTTACTGCTAATGAAGGTTCATTTGGATTTCAAGGATAAGAATTCATAGTTGCTTGATGAATCTAATACTTCATTCTGGAGCTTACTATCATTATTCAAACTGAAAAATGTACTTGGAATTAAACACAAGATGCTACAGGACTTCTGGTGATTGTTATAGGGATCCCGTGATAACAAAGAATAATGATCACAAGATTGCTTGATTGTTACAGGATTGACTATAGCTTCATGAAAATGACTGGAACATGGATGCTAATGATGAATTGGAGGAATCTGAAGCTTGCAAAATCATTTTGTTGAAGTCCTTGGTTGTTTTCAAACACATGAGAGTTGAAAAGCATTGAACTTTGATCATGATTATAAAAAAAAGTCCATGGATTTTTTAAAGGTCAAAAGTACATCTCTAAAACTTTGCTTTGAGATTATTATCAAAATCAAATCATGCACAAAATTGATCGGTGAAGTATATTTTGTAGAAAATAAATAGACATATACTTTATCTTTGTCTTCATGCTGCACAACGAGGAGATAGTTATATGTAAAAACATCATTTTGTGCAACATGGAATGGAAAATAATGCTGATGAGAAACAATGTTGAAGATGTTATTACTGAAGATGATGATGTTGAAGATGTTAATGCAAAGGATGTTGATGATAAAGAATAAAACATTTTGTTCTCTAATGAAGATTCCAGAACAATAAAATTAACTACATCGGATATGGTTGCTAACTGTGGTGATAAGACAACAAGAATGGTTATCCCAAGCTATGTCACGAGAAGGATTTTCACAAACCTAATTCATATCTCGTCGAACTTTCTTTTAAGAAAAATTAGGCACATAAAAAATCCCTCTTTTTGGGACAAACCAACTTGTATATATTGCATTCAATAGTATCCCTTTTATTTGAGAAGAGAGAGGGGAACATTTGCTAGCAAGTCACCTGGTTTTCAAGCAAATTCCCTGTCTAAATGTGCCAGAGAGATGGTTTTCATAAGAGGACATTATATATATATCTTTTTTGTTTGTTTTTATTTAAGGAGGAAAGGAGAAATAAATCAAAGTGAGGTTGTAGCAGGTTGGGAATCCTCTCCACTTACCACCTCCATCTCATATTGTCACTGATTATATTGGATGTATTCCTCTTGGCTAACAGGATGTGGGTACAATCTTAGTCGATGCCCATTAACCAAGAAATAAATCCCTTCCCCATAAATGGTATTGATCTTCACAGAACCATTGTCAAATATGTTCACAACTTCATATGGACCTAACCAACGTGTGGTAAAATTTTCTTTAAAATTTTTAAACTAAAAAGGAGATCCCAATCAACTATTTTAAACTGTTTTTTCCGAATAAACTTGTCATGCCACTTACTTATCTACTACTGGACAAGGATGGTCTGTTGAATAATGTCTTGATGCATCTCTTCCAACTCATTTAGTTGAACTATCCTTTATTTTTGTGCCTCCAAAATATCCATACCTAGATGAACTGTAGTCTTGAAGGTATTTAGTTGAAATTCTATTGGAAGGAGAACTTGTTTTCCAAACACTAATTCATATGCTTTGAATCCATTTGTGCTCCTCCATGTAGTAATATAGGCCCAAATTTCCTCAGGAAGTCGATCTACCCAATCCTCTTGATGTTGTTTCATTGTCTTAGTCAGAATTTCCTTAAGGACCTTATTGGTGGACTCCACTTTCCCATTGTCCTGTGGATGGTAAGGAGAGGATTTCCAGTGTTTAATATTATATTGATTAATGATGTCTTGTACCAACTTTGAGGTGAATTGTGCTCCTTGATATGTTACAATTTCTCTTGGCACACCAAAATGAGTAAATATATTCTCAAATAGAAAATCTACATTTTTTTGTTCAATGGTATGGAAAAGAGCTTTGGCTTCTGCCTACTTGGTAACATAATCAGTACAAACCAAAATATACCTTTTCTTTTTTGATGTAGGAACAATTATCCCTACAAAGTCCAAAGCCCATTTTTCAAAATTCTAAACGACCATTTGGGGTTGTAAAGTCATCTCATTGAATCATATTGGGCGACCTATCTACTAACAACTGTCACAAATTTGAACATATTGTTTGACATCCTTGAGGAGGGTCATCCAATAGTATCTTGAACGAAGAACTTTATATGTTTTTCTCTTATCAACGAATTTCCCTCCACAGAGCTCGTCATGACAGTCTCTCAATATATCAAACATTTGATATTCTTGGACACACCTTCTGATAATCAAGTCAGGACTTGTCTCAAAGAGGTCCCCTCCAATCCAAGAATAAGATGCACTGAGTTTGATGGTCCTATTATTTTCACTACGTGAAAGATATTGTGGAAATTTACCTGTAACCAAATAGTTAGCTACATATGAAAACCATAGGGATTTATTGTATATAACAAACAAATGTTTTTTAGGAAAAATTTCCTCTACAAGAGTTTCTTGATCCTCATTATGAATTCTAGAAAGGAAATCAACTACCAAATTTTCCCTTCTAGGTCTATCTATAATAACAATGTTAAACTCCCACAACAACAAAATCCATCTGGAAACCCTACCATTGGTTATAGGTATGTTCATTAAGTACCTAATGGTAGAGTGATTGGTATGAATTAAGACCTCATACCCAATTATGTAATGCCTTAATTTATCAATTGCATGTATGACTGCTAAAAATTCCTTTTCTGTGATTGTATGGTTTAATTTGTCTAGTGTTAAGTTCTTTCTAATGAAGTAAATGGTGTAGGATGAATGATTTACATGTTGTCCCAACAAAAATCCAAGAGTTTTGTTAGAGGCATCTGTTGAAATGCGGAATGGAAGAGACCAATTTGGTCCCCTCAAAATTGTTGCCTAGGTGAATTTTTCTTTTAGTACCTCGAAAGCATGTTGGAAATGATCATCCCAAGAAATGTTAGTATCCTTAGAGACCGTTTTATATAAATGAGTGATTATTCTCATTAAATTTTCTATGAATTGTCTATAATAACCAACGTGACCTAAAAATCTTCTTACATCCTTTGGATATTTTGGAACTAGGATTTTTGTTATGACCTCATTTTTTGTTGGATCGACTTGAATTTTGGCATTAGATATGAAATGGCCAAGAAACATACTTGCAGTCTACAACATATGACATTTAACATCACTCAAATAAAGGTTAGTTTCCTGGGATATTATCAAAACCTTCGCTAAATCCACTAATTATTCATGAAAATAATCACCATATATAGAGAAATCGTCCATATAAACTTCCACACAACCATGGATTAGGTCGAGAAAATAGTTAAAACCGCTCTCTGGAAGGTAGTGGGAGCATTACATAGTCCAAAGGGTAACACTCTATAAGCATATTCCCCCCATGGACATGTAAAAGTTGTCGTGTCTTGATCTTCGGGTGTAATCTGAAACTGGTTGTAACCACTAAAGCCATAAAGAAAAGAGAAATACTTTTTATGAACTAATGTATCAAAAATTTGGTCAATAAATGGAAGTGGGAAATAATCCTTTAAAGTGGATTTATTAAGCTCTCTATAATTGAAAAAAATGCACCACTTACCATTCTTTTTAGATACAATGACAAGGGGTGAGACCCATTGGTTATCCGAAATTGGGTAGATAAACTGGGCATCTAGTAATTTTTGTAGTTCTTCTTTGAAAATTATTTAAGAGTAGGGTTCATCTACCTATGAGGTTTCCTAATAGGAAAATAATTCTATCTAATATAGATATGATGGGTGAAAGTGTCAATATGAATTCCCTTCATATCTTGATAGTTCTAGGAAAAGGAATTTGTATTTTTTTGCAACATTTTGATTAGTTGTTCCTGCTGAGAACTGTCAAGTTGCAAATATATATATATAAATTTATATTCACTGATCTCAGTAGTAACAATGATTTATTATGACATATCAGTGGCTATTGCAAAAATTTGTAGTGATGAGCAAGTATTCAAATCACAATTTTCTTGAAAATCTAAACTAAAAATATGATCGAAAGAGAAAACATAATTTTGCAAAGGATCGAAATTGACCAAAAAACTCTAAATCCAATATTCTTCAATGAGTACTTTGAATTGCATAATTTGATCTATTGCAGAAATAGGTTGAACAATTTCTTCATCACTACTGGTGGTGTCTAGCCACATAGTGTTTTCAAGATCATGAGAAGATTTGGCGAGAGGATACAAAGTTACATTTTTGACCAAATCTCCATGAGAAATAAGCATTTTCTTGGACATACAGCTAATAAATTCATTTGCGGTGGCCAACCATGGTCTTACTAAGATCAGAGGATGCCCCTAAAGAGGTTTTGGGCTACAAAACCATAAAGTCAACATGGTACTTGTTGGAACACTGATAGGGGGGATTAATCAATATTATGAAATCTTTTACCACTTTTAATCAAAACGTGTAATCATTGACATTAGCAGTAGTATATCATCAATATATCATGAGAAGTATCAATCAACATAGCATAAAAAATAGCCACAGATACACAATACACCAAAATTTACGTGGAAACCCAAATGAGAGAAAACCACATAATGCTTTCTTATATATCAAAGATTACATTCATAGAAAGAACCAACTTACAAATTCTCCAGCACCAACTGGAAGGAGGCACCAAACCCCTGATTTACAAGCACCAACCTGATTTACAAGCACCAACCTGAAGAAAGCACCAACTCCCTAATTTCTCCGACACCAACCAGAAGGAGGCTATGACCCCCTTATTTATAGACACCAACCTGAAGGAAGCACCAACTCCCCGAGTTCTTTGGCACTAATCAGAAATAGGCTATGACGCCATTTCCTTTCCCCGTTATATCACCCTCAAATATAAGTGTAGACTCATTGTCACTACCACTGATCAACTTGTCACTGTTAATGTCACTGCCATTATCACTGCCACCATCACTGTAATTTTCACTCTCATTTTCACTACCATTGTCACTGTCACATCAACCTGCAACTGAAGATAAACCGATTATCTAACCTGTCATTGATCAACCATAACCATATCCACTCACATGGATACCAAAACTATCATCATACCATGTACATCAACCATGTAAATCAACCTGTACCATACCATGTATCAAACATGTACCATACCAAGTACTAGAACCCGTACCATACCATATGCCAAGTATCCAAGATGTGCCTCTAACAATGTATCATACCATCACCAAGGTGTACCATGCACAATCGTAAGCATCAAAACTAAGACATAAGCATACCTATGATCTTGTAGTTGACCTGATACACAATATTACAAACCTATAGCTCTTTCTCAACTTCAAAAACAAGAGAATATCATCTTCATCAAACTTTACCTCAGTCTCACAGGACTAGGTTTGGATTAGTCACAGACCCTAAATTTCAACAAGAATAACTCCGTACATGTAATGAATAAGGTCTAAAATTTTAACCACATATACTTTGAGATATTTTTTCCATCTCCTCAAAATGTTAGGGTTTGAAACTTCTCAAAACATAAGTTTCAAAACTAGTCAAAAACCATATCTTTCACAAAGTCTATTTCCAAAATTTCAATGACCTAAAAGCTTAAATTTATACCACAGGTACCTTGATATGTCTTCTCGTCACTCTCAAATTTTCACTATCTGATTCATTCTAGAAAAACGTTTATAGAGAAAATGGTAAGATGACCTTTAAATAACACACCTTAGAACACATAATCACAAGACTTCATCCTCCCTTGGAATTTCTCCCTTCTACACTTCATATTCCTGCTTGAAATTCTCCTTATATATCCTTAGTTACCTCAGATAAGAATCACTTGCTCACTTAGATTGATATTCAATGAACTTGTGTGTGTACAAATGAGAGATTCTTTGAGGTGTATTTATACTTTTTCAAGTAACATGTTTCCTTGGCTTTAGGGATTCTTGAACTTTCTTGTTGGAACCACTTTACCCTTTCATTAATGATTTGCAACCAATTAGGGGCTTCTTAAACTTTCTCTGGGGATTCCAACTTCATGAGAGCATATATCCCTAACTGTGAGGAACTACGTGGCATACCACCTACTATTGGAAATTGCATGATGACGACTATCCATCTATGCAGGTTTTGTATACACTTGAAGTATTCTTCAACCTCAGTTTCCTTAGTCAACTTTGGGCCTCATAACCACACCTATGGGTTTCTTGTAGACTTCTTCAAAGAATCTTATTGTGAGGGCCATGCTTAAGCTATGCCATAAGGGGACCAATTTGGAGACTTATTCAATTATAACCAATATTTCTAGAGGATTCTATATTTCCTCTAGACTTGACATCAATGACAATCAATTTTCCAACTTTCACCAAATATCCATGATAAATAAGCATTTTCGTAGACCTACAACCAATAAATGCATTCGCGGTGGCAAACCATGGTCTTCCTAAGATCAGGGGATTCCCCCCTAAAGAGGTTTTGGGATGCAAAATCATAAGGTCAATAGGGTACTCTCATGATTCTAAGGAAATAATCACATCATCCAATACACCCTCAGGTTTAATATTGGACCGGTCTGCTAATTCTAAAACAATGGGTGTAGGATGAAGGTTAAGTAGTTGTAATTGTTCCATGGTTTGAAGAGTCATGATATTCATGGTGGCCCCTAAGTCAATAAGAGTGTTTGGGAAGAGAGCGTCATTGATGCATACTGAAACATTTGGATTTCCAGGAATCTGATATTTTTCCACAAAAAATTGTCCTGACATGAGATCTTCTTATATCCCCACAAATTGTATTTGTTTTGGTTCTATCTTCTTTCTTCCAGGTTTCTTTACACAAATTTCCCTAATGGTTTTCACATAAATTGGTATATCTTTAATGGCTTGTAATAAAGGGACTTTGATGAAATCATTCCTTATTTCAAAGAACAAGTCAAATTTAGGGCGAACAATTGTATTTTGCAAGATTAACATTTTCGGATAGGGAGGTAAACTAGATGACTGGGGAAGCTATAAATGTGGGGAAGTTTTCTTTATTTTAACATTATCATTCATTCATTTAGGAGTTTCCTCCTCTGAATATTCTTCACTAATTGTAGGAGAGTTCTTATCGAGCACCTTTCCCTATCTAAGTTGAATTTCTTGTAGGTCTACTAGGGTGACCAGATAGGTGGGAAAGGGTTGTAACTTAGTGTTGAAAACATGCTGAGATACCTTATTATTGGGGTTAGGAATTGGTTGGGTGGGAAATTTTATGGGTATCAAAGGTTGGGTGGATGGAAGTTGTAGTTGTTGAGGTTGTGTGAGTTGATATTGTTGAGGTGGTGCAATTGGTTGTGTTGGTGGTTGTGTGGGATATGCAATTTGTGGGGGATATAGTTTTTGTGAATATTGTTGAGGTGATGTCATAGGGTATGATGGTTGTGGGGATGTAGGATAGGTATAGGTAGGCCTGTTCCTATACCTTGGTCCCTTCCATCCCTGTTTCCAAGGACAATTTTGGATCTATTGTTGAGGCCATCCTTGCCAAGGCATAGTAGGATCCAAGCATTTTGGTGGATATTGTTGACCAGGAAAATATGAGGTAAATTGATATGTAGGGTTTGAAGACATACCTGGTGCTCTTGGTTTCCATGGTCTCCTCGGTGAAAGTGTACATAATTGTTTTGTTGATTTATTTCCTTCTTGATACATTGCTTTAATTCCAGGTAAGGAGGGACAATGCTCTGTGGAGTGTTCTCCTACACAAATAACACAAATTTCAATATTATCAAGAGGACATTCTTTTAGGGGGTGTCTTTTTCTACATCTAGGGAAAAATTGGAAAGAGATGCATTTTTCTCTTCTTGTTTCTTTTTAAATTGTAAAGTATCCGATTGTAAGACAAGAGTGCCAAGAAGATCAGTTTTAAAATTTTCTAGCAAATTTCCTAGTTCAACCCTGGTGACACCACTTGTCACAGATTTGGTGACTTTGGAAATGGTGTCCCTTGGTCCCTTGCCAGATTTGGCATGGTTCGAATAATATCTTCTACATAAATCACAAATTTCTTCAAAGGTTAGTCGAGAGACATCACCATATCCCATTAATTTGAGAAAATTTATTGATTCATCTAATGACCTCTCAAGAAAATGGTTTTGAGTATTTCTATCTCTAATTTGTGTATTTTAGATATTTGAAGATTATACAAAAAATTATCAAGATAGTATTCTAGACTTTCTTCCTCTTTTTGTGTCATTTTAAATATCTCTTCTCTTAATTCCATAGCCTTAAATTAATCTTGATATTTCCTAAGGAAAGTGCCACAAATTTGTTCCCATGTTCTAATGGTGTCCCCACCTAGATCCATAAACCAATGTAGAGTTGCATCTTTAAGGGTGGCAAGGAAAAACCTTAGCTTTTGTGCATCATAGGTATAATCATAGATGTGATAGAGAATGTCAAATTCGAAAAGAAAGAATCAATATTTTTGCTTACCAGACTATGGAATTAAGGTAAAATTGAAGGATGAATGTTATTCATCTACACATTTGTTATAGGATCCACTATCAGAAACCCAAAATTTACCTCTTCAATTCTATGTACTTCACCTCTGTCATTGGTATCTATCTCTCCTTCTCCTTCATCTGTGTTTTTGTTCTTGAATAGGTTGTACTCTAAGGGTATGTGTGGAGATACTAGTTTTGGCACTGGATTGAACTCTTCTTCACCTCCTGGATGGGTTTCTGAGTAACCTTCTACCTCTGCCTCTATTGTAGGTCCTACTGGAAAATGATTCTTAGTTTCACTTGTTGTCAGTTTCTATTTGGTGGAATTTAATTTTGGAATATTACCTGCCTATCCTCCTTTTATAGACTTTCCTAACAACAAGTTAGTATTTGAAGGAGTCTTTTTATATGGAGTAACTACTCTACCTGTTCCCCTAAACCTACCTCTAGTATTTCTATCTCTATTCATGCAGCACTAACATAGCTTTAGAACTAGTGAAATAGCATACTCACCAAAGTGAATGCGTCTGGCTAGAACCTCGTTAGAAATTTTGAAGTAAAGGCACCTTTGCTTACCATTCAATGTCCCGCCAGATCTAGTATGCTAGTAATTTAGAAAAAGAAATCACACACAAAACAAGATTATACAATTTAAACAGGCAAGAAAAATAATCCATAGAATTGCTAATCCCTTTTAGCATCTCCCTGACAACAATGCAAAAATGTCGAGCAAATTAATTCACTTAATTGTTGATTATTAAATCATCAATCCGGGTGCGTAAGCTTAGATATTCCAACACTGTATATGCATAGACTAGAACATGAATGGTTATATAATCTATGAAAAATAACACTCTCAAACTTAATTAAATGAAACCATGCTCCTATCATTATCTAAGACTCTTCAAATTACAAGAATCTTGTTCATTGAGTAGAAAAAAAGGAAGTTCTTTGCTAGGCACATGCTACAATATTTCACTCAAGCAAATCCTAAGTGTTCTTGTATGCAATTCTTGGAGAAAATATTATTCCCACCTTCAATTGAAACTATTCTCTTAATTTGCAAAAGAAAACAAAGCATGAAAAATGATATTCTACTTCACACACTGACAATTGCAAAAAGAAAAGGAGACGATCTTCACTGGCATAACAATGCAAAGTTTTCAAGGGCGCATGTTATGTTTCTTTCATTGAGAGGTACACAATTTTCACATAACAAGATCAAACTCAATGTTATCATTCAACCTTCAATGAGGTTTACCTCCACTCAAAACAACTTTCTCATTAAACTGTAATAAGGATAGAAGAAAAAGGATCGATCCACACACACACACACACACCAAGCATACAATACGTTAAAAACTACATAGAATTGGCACTAATAAATCTCCAAGATATAATTTTTGTATGTCAAAACCAAACAACACAAACACTACGTATGAACCAAAGTATGTGAAATCACAACAGGTCTATGTTATATACACACTTTTAAATTAAACAGAGAAATACTAGTTATTAAATGAAAGAAATGAAATTATTACCTCTATTTCTATAAAACAAAACAATAATAACCAAACTGGTGGGCCCTCCCAATTGGCTTCATGCTGCTTAAGAAACTACAGAATTGAAAAAATATTACAACACCAAATGGATCTCGAACATTAGCTCATCACTGTATATTAATAAAAGAGAAGTGTGTTTCAACAATTACAAAGTACCAGAGTTTCAAATCAATGGATTGCTATACGTGTCTACATCGTTGTACTATTTCATTTAATACACATAAATAATTCTAAGAGTGGGAAAGTTGATTCAACTAAATCCTCTAGTCCATGAATTGTCAAATCAGATTACAATATAAAAAATACACACGACGTATCAATTTATCTCATTTTTGGTAGCGCGAGGGAAATATACACAACAAATCATATATGTGATATCCTCATGACATGGATATGTATGCAGATATCTCCACCTGGATATTTCAAACCAATTCATGCATTCCTACACTAACATTGGCAACATTTGTCCTACCCTTTGACCTGCATCTAGCGTGCTCATCGTCTTCTGGAATTGAATGACATAGACATTGTTTTATGTTAACTTGGCTACGAACAAAACCCATATCATGGTTTAGCTCTGAGCTTGTTGCTAATATGTTAAACAATGAGGTTGCTGTAGGATCTATATGTATGTCGCATGATCTGTACTTAGAGAAAAACATCGTCATTAATATGTCAACCAATAATCCTCCCCAGCTATCAAAACAATGGAAATAGTTATAATTGGATAACAAATTTACCTTATTTCCTCGGAGTAACATATTCATCAAAACCCTCGAGACATTATGGTGATGTGGATGAAACAAGGCAAAAGAGAAGGGTAAATTGTTTCAAAAGGGGGTTTTAATAGTAGTAAAATATCGTTAATTCGGAGGCCCAAAACCATCTACAACCAGAGGAGGAGGAGAGAAACTACAACCACACACTCAAGGAAGAAAAGAACCTTCCCATGAAGAGGCTGCCAGAATATCTACAGATTCAAGAGTCATCCACATGTGATATTGTAAAGTCTTCCATTTGTATAATGGAGATTTCATTTATTATTTTATTTTATTGTTGCTCCTGGGTATTTTCTTTACTACATATATTTTATTTCTGAAGAATAACATGAATCTTAGGGTAATTTTCTTTATGGAAAACTAGGGATTTAATGTTTTAATCCTATTTATTTGTACCTTTGTAGAAACCACAAAGTTTGCAATTTTTCTCACTTTGTTTGTAGATTTGCACCAAAATAATGGTGAATCCACTAGGGATCTAAGCCAATATCAAGATCCTTGGTTGTGGGTGTGTGGTAAATGGTTAAAATTTTCAGTCTATTTCAGTTTTCAAGATTTTTTTAGGATTTATTAACCTCTTATAGATTTATGTTCATGTTTGCAGGAACATGGCCAGAAACCACTCAGGAGTCCCACAAAGTTGAGGCCACAAGTGTAGGTGACATTCTAGGGATCAATGCACAAAAGGGGGTCAATAGGTGAATTGGACAACACACTTAACATATCTTGTTTCAGCATTGACCAATGCAGGAAGTAGTCCCAGTTTCTACATGCGCCATCACACTTCTTGAGGTGAGTTTCTACAGGGAGCATAAAATCATTTTTTTGAAATTTTGCATGCTTTCTTGTGTCTGTTGTAAGTTTTAAACCTTTTATATTAATGAAATGCACACACATATTCTTTAAAAATAGAAAAGAACACAATTTCAATCACACATATACACATAGATTTTACCCTGGAAACCCAAATCGAGAAAACCAACAACCTGTTTAGAGCCACACCTCCAATTCGTATTCATTATACTCATTATTTACAATAAAATATATATAGGATCCTATGATATCCAACACCCCTAATGCATTTACCCACATTATATGATAAACCTAATTGTTTAACCATAATTAGAAAACCATGGGTTGAAACACCGCATGCCACAAAATTGCCAAAGGCGAAAAACTGCTAAAAATGGATGCAAAAAATACCATTTTTTTTTCTTTGGGGGATTTCCCCCTTTCAACCCCTTGTGTAGAGGGGGGAAATACCCCCTTACAACCCCCCATATAGGGGGGGTTGTTTCCCCCTTGCGAGCCCAACACAATGCAGCGTGTGGGGTTGGTCGTGCAAAGAATATAAAAAATACCCAACCTTATCCCACCTGTTGTTTACTTTACATATAGGGGGTCATATGATTACATAGTCTATAATCCATGGAAAAAATTCTCATTGTTTCTCTACACCAGGAGAACTTCTCAGTGCTCATATACTTTTTCAATGAATCTGCAACATTCTTCAAAGTTTCCACCTTCATCAACAATACCCAACCTTATCCCACCTGTTGTTTTCTTTACATATAGGGGGTCATATGATTACATAGTCTATAATCCATGGAAACAATTCTCATTGTTTATCTACACAAGGATAACTTCTCAGTGCTCATAGACTTTGTCAATGAATCTGCAACATTCTTCAAAGTGTCCACCTTCATCAACAATACCTTCTTGTCTTAAACCATGTCTCTAACAAAGTGATACTGAACATCAATATCCTTTTTCTTTGAATGATGAGTCAGGTTATTTTCTAGGAAGAGTGTATTATGACTATCACAATCTATCCTTACAACTTGTTGTACCAAATCAATACCTGAAAAAAATATTTGTAACCATACTGGTTCCTTGCTTACATGAGTGTCTACCATGCATTCAGATTCTATAGTTGAGAGTGCCACTATAGACTATATTTTTCTCATCCAACTGATTGCTCCTCCAAACATATTAAACACATACCCACTTGTAGATATTCTACGATCCAAATCTTCATCCCAGTCTGCACCAACAAAGACATGTATGTCAACACTCTATCCAATACTAGTTTTCCTTGGTAGAACAATCCATAAGTAGTAGTGCCATGCAAATAACTGAAAAATCTATTTACTATTGTCCAATGCTCCTTCACTGGTTTTGACATATACCTGCTCAAAACTCCCACTGTATGTGTAATTTATGGTCTAGTACAGACCATTGCATACATCAAACTGCCAACCACATTGGCATATGAAACATGAGACATGCCTCTTCCTCTTCTCGTGTCATCAAACATTGATTTGTAGATAACTTTACACCTACAGGAATATGGACCTTGACAAGTTTACATTCTTTCATATTAAATCTCCACAATATTGACTCAACATATTTTCTTCGATTCAACCAAATTTTCCTTCTTTCCCAATCTCTTTTAATTTCTATGCCCAAAATAAAATTTGCAGCATGAAGGTATTTCATGTCAAACTTAGAGGACAATTGAGTTTTCACATCCTGGCTAATTCCCTTATAGTTTCATATCAAAAACATATCATCAACATACAAGACCAAATAAATAAGATGTTCACCAACTAATATGAAATACACACAGTGATATGCTTTGCTCCTTGTTGAGACAAGTCCCAATATATAATTATCAAATTTTTAATACCACATCCTTGGTGATTTGTTTAACCATGGATTTAGCCGATATAAAGACTTTTTCATCCTGCATACCAACTCTTTCTTTCCCTTCATTGAAGACCCTTCTGGTTGATTCATGTAGATTGCTTCTTCCAAATCCCCATGTAGGAAAGTTGTCTTCACATCCATCTGTTCTACTGCAAAATCAAAAGTAGCAGAAATAGATAAAATAAATCTAATAGAATTTAACTTGGCAACGAGAGAAATAATTTCACCCAATTCAATTCCCTCTACCCGAGAATAACTCGTTTCTACTAATTGAGCTTTGTATTTCTCCACTTTTCCTTCTGCATTCAACTTCTTCTTAAACACCCATTTGTTTCCAATGATATTTCTTCCAGTCGATAACTCCACTATATCCTAAGTCTCATTCTAGTCCAAGGCTATCATTTATTCAACCATGGCCTTTTTATATAGTTTTCCATCCTCTGAATCCACTACCTCGCTAACAGTTCTAGGATCATCATTAGTAATAAACAAAGAAAAATTCAAATGGAAAATTGGTGGAGTATACCTTTTTAATTTCCTTATTTCCTGAACTAATATCCTCAATACTGGAGTATGAGGCCCTTCTTCTTTCGATTCCTATTTTTTATAGATTCTAATTCATTATCCTCCAATTCAAACTCCATTTTCTATGGTTCTTCCACCCTTGGTAGAAGTTCTTGTTTGAAAACATATTTGATTCCTCTAAATACCACATATTTGATATACACTACCTTTTTAGTTTCTGGGTTCCAAATCTTATGACCTATCATACCATCTTTATAACCAATAAAGATACACTTTTCAACCTTTTTATCCAACTTACTCTTGTTTTCCTTTGGAATGTGAGCATAGGCATCACAACCAAATATCATGAGATGTGTAAGAGAGGGTTTCTTACCAATCCATACCTTGTGTGGAGTCTTTTCATCCAGATTTGACGAGGGTGATCGATTGACAAGGTAACATGCACTACCCATTGCCTATGCCCAAAATTGTCATCCTAAAATGGAACCACTAAGCATGCTCCTTGCTTTTTCCATCAACATTTTGTTCATCCTTTTGCAATTCCATTCTTCCAAGTTGTGCATGGAGTAGCATTATCCATTTTAATAGCGCGCCTCTTACATAATTCCTCAAATTCATTACCACAAAATTCTCCACCATTATTCATCATCAACACCTTAATTCTCTTCTCTATCTAATTCTCCACAAGAGCCTTGAACTCTTTAAATTTATCAAAAACTTCAAATTTCTTCCCGAGGAAATAAATCCATGTATTCCTTGATACATCATCTATAAATGAGATATATTTCACACATTTACCTAATGATGGAACCAAAACAGGTCCAAACACATCATTGTGCACCAACTGTAAAATTCCATCTTCCCCTGTAGCACTAGAGGAAAATCTTACACGATTTTGCTTCTCATATAAGCAATGTTCATAGAAATAAAAATCCAGAGAGAAATTGCACATACCTTCAACCATACCTTTACCATGTAGTACTGAAGTCCCTTCTCTCCAATATGCCCCAGTCTTTGATGCAAAAACATTGTCTTTTCTCTAGAGAATATATGAGTTTTTTCTTCTTCAGCTCCAATATCAGGAACAATGAAATTGTTGCACCCATCACTAACAGTTCTTCCCAATATATTATACAAAGTTCCAATCCAAAATCACTTCAAAAAAACTATTGCTCCTTGAACCATATTGCATGTTTCCTTCTCAAACACTATTTTTACACCTACATCGTCCATATTTCTTACAAAAATCGAATTCCTGACCAATCCTGGGATGTACAGAAGACCAGGGAGAGTTCTAATCCTACCACCCATGAGATTCAACTTGAATTTTCCTTGTCCTATGATTTTTCATTTTGAGTCATCTCCTAGGAAAACATTACCCCCATCATACCTTTCATACTTGCAAAAACACTCCCTATGAGGATTCATACGAAAGGATGCACTTGAGTTGACCAACCATGCCTCATGATTTGCATATGTGATTGAAGAATCCAAGTACACATTCCCACCTTCGTCTGTAGATGTTGTTGATTCTATAGAAGGGGCATCATGATATCACTTCCCTCTCTTAATACTTTTGGATCCACATTTTTTCTTGTAATCCCTGCTTTTCCACATCTCCAACATATCTTTACAATTTTTCCGGGAGATTTAGATCTTCCCCTAGATTTAGATATCCCACTTGAAGACTTATTTCTATTTCTTTCTTGGGAGAATCCTCTTGCAAATATGTCATCTATGCTCTGTCTTTGCATGTTTTTCTGCCTCATCTCCTCCGACAACAAGGATGATACCATGCCATCGAAACTCAAAGTAGTTGCATTACTACCTATGGCCAAAAATAGACTATCCCACAAGTTCGGTAAAGAGAACAATAGACTGATACACTTATCTTCATCAGAAATGTTAATATAAACATATAATAGCCGACTTACCATAGTGTTGAAGGCTTTCAGATGATCTATTATCGAGTCTCCATATTTCATCCTCAGGTTGTACAACTTCTTCCACAACAATAGTTCATTTACTAGGGACTTAGACTAATACAAAGCCCCTAACTTATTCCATAATGCCTTGGTTGTAGCTTCCCCTGACACATTCAATAATACTGAATTTGAGAGACACAAATAGATTATGATCTTTGCATTTTGATCCAAATTTTCCTAGTCTTTTATTGACATTCTTGTAGGTGCAGTAACTATATCCACAATGATCCATTGATATTTTTCCACCAACATATATTCCATATTGATCTTCCATAGCTCAAACCTTTTCCCATTAAATTTCTTGATCTCTATTTTTGAACTACTTGCCATTTATTTTCAGCACAAGAATCAATACCACAAATCTCCCACTGTAAACACCCTTATCACAGGCCTGATCCAAAGCCTTAATCACAAAGGTGTCGCCATGAAGCCAATAAATTCTTTGATACCAAATGTAAGTTTTAAATCTTTTACAACAATGCAATGCACACATAGATTCTTAAAAAGAAGAAAAGAACACAATTTCAATCACACATATACATAGACATTTTACTCTGGATACGCAAACTTTGAAAACCAAAAACCTCTTTAGAGTTGCACATCTAATTCTTATTCATTATCCTCATTATTTAAAATACAATATATATAGGATCCTGTGGCATTCAAAACCCCTAATCCATTGACCCAAATTATAATATAACCCTAATTTATTAACTGGAATTAGAAAACCATGTGTTGAAACACCATGCACCACAAAACTGCTAAAGGCAAAAAATCGTGTGTTGAAAACCGCTAAAAACAAATGCATAAACCACCAAATCTAGCAAGTTGTCTCCCCTACATTCTTGGAACTAGGAAAATAAGATGATTTTGAATTCTCTTGCTATTATGCATGAGGAAATTTCGAATGGGGACGGAGGAGCTATTAAAATAACAAGAAGAAAAGAGTTTTTAGAGGTTAGACAATAAAAAAATAGAGCCAAGCCCATGATAGACCAAACTGGCCATGAATTGAAGCTTGTAGACCTTGAGAAAAAGCTAGGAAACCATGGAGAATTCTGTTGAAACTTGAGATAACAACCTAGACCTTCTATGCATGCATTGCGTAACACGAGAATGAGTGATTTATGAGGTACTGTACAACTAATAAGGAGGTGCTCCTTGTGTTGTATGGGGCAGGTAGGTGGGTAGCTTCGTGATGCTTTGTCGTCAAGAAACCAATAGTAGAAATCATTGGTATGAATCTGTGTAAGTCTGAATTTTAAATTTATTGTATTTCTAATTCGCTTTGGTGGTGTCATAACCCAACTAGGGGGTGGTGTCTACTGTAGATTTCCTATGGTTGGGTGGAAGTCACTCGCTCAACTGGTTTTTGGTTTGCAATTTTTCAATAGATAAGTTTAAACTATGTTTTGGTTCAATGTTGGGTTTTATTTCTGTCAACATATGTCTCTTATAGGTGTATAAAATTAAAACAATCTAATTTAAATGCTCAGAGCCATAAATTCCTATAAAATACTGTCTCACAAACTATATTTTGGATTTGGCCATTGTTTTGTATATATTGTTATTGGAATGATACCTATTACAATTCACTATTAATAATCCAATGTTGTTGTGTTGAAAATTTTAATTCTTGTCACTCATGCTACACAAATATGCTTCAGGGTAGTTGTTTCAAGACTACCCCTTCTATTTTGAATAAAATTTTCCATTGAGCTCATAACCATTTCGTCCAAATTGGAAAGCTTCCCTTTTGTTGCAATGTTGATTTCATTTATAAATTAAGTGGTTTATTTGTGCACAATAGCGCATCAATTTTGGTTCGTTTCAATGGATTTGACTAGTGCCACATTGGAAATGTACTACATTTTGTGATGTAACAAGTGTACGTCTGTTATTGCTAAGGTGATTAATTTCTTGACTGTTTAGTAGTATTCTTTTTGCATGTCTAGTGCTCTTTTTATTTCTATCACTTGAACAATTTCCTTTTATTGTGATGTAGCAAGTGTATTGTCACCTATTGCATTCTAGCAAGTGTGCCTTTCCTCCAATTGTACATCATTTCCAGTTCTATTTTACTTTATTTTTAGCAAGCCTCCTCTTATATCAAATGAGGCAAGAATGTCATTTCCTACTTTGTGTGAGTTTAGCTATCTTACAACATTCATATGAAAAATATTTTAGATAAGACATTGAGGGTGGGGTGACTGAGATGCTTAGGGTGGAAGTGTTTGAGATGTTGAGGGGTGACTAAACATGTATTTATGGATATAACAGGAGTGGGAAATATTCTCTAGGATTTGAATCTGTAAATTAACCTTTTTCCTTTTACTGGATATCAAAATTTATCATTTCACCCTTTTTGAATTCACTTCTTTATATTCATAATACTTGGGGTTAGGGTTATTGGTTTTTATTATATTGTTTTCTTCCTTACCTACAAACTCTATGGAGAAATTATCCAAGATTTAAGTATTTGTATGGCCTTTACCCCAGTGGAAGAAGTAGAAATTTTGGAGCCTTGTGTTGAAAAAATGTATCTAATGTGTGAAGAGTCTTCCTGGACATGTATAAAGACATCATATATATTCAATGATCCAGGTGGATATTGGTGGCCAACCACCTATTCCAATTGGCTCCTCTAGACAGATTTTAGTTCAACACGTTTCTCTGTAATGTTGACAATTCTTTGTAATTGCAGGTTTTGCAATTTAGGGGCTATCCCGAAGCCCTACAAAACATATAGGTGGATATTGGTGGCTGTTTTGGAATTTTTCATGTCAATACACCTTTCTGTACTTCATGGGACATTTTGGCATCCTAAAGAGTGTTTGTTTTTGAATTTCCATAGTCAAACTATAGACAGATTCAAAGTTTGACGGTGTAATGTGTAGTTCTTGAAAAGACATTTCCAATGGGCTATCATACACCTAAAACAGAGGCCGTATGAAAAAGTTACAACCCCGAGAAGTTTAGGTACCAACTTACCCATCGGGGCCCACATAACTTTTGGAATTTCATCTCCTAGGGTTAGGTTTTTGGATGTCTAGGGTTTTGGCATTCATAAGTAATGTTAAAAATCCCTTTGGAGCCTCATTGTAATCATTCTGCTCAAATGGATGCACGTAGCAACCACATCTCTTCTTAGAGATAGCTACCACCATTCGAGCACGTTGTTTTTCAATTCAACAGTTTTATAGTTTCAACCTATTTTGTTTATTCAATAAAAGTTATTGTTCACTGGATATCTGTTGTTGTTCTCCGTATCTCTGTGTTATTGTATTCAATCTATTATTCATTTCTATCCGCTCATAAATCTGGATCAATGGTATCATAGCAGTCTGCTCTTCATTTATTTTTCTTCATGCATGTCCTCAACAAGATTTGGGTACAATAAGTTGGGACTCGAACCAGTCGAGCCTTTGCAAGATCCTTTTTAATATGGGGGACGAGAAGAAAGATGACAGAGCAAGCGATCCTTTTAAATTGTTGCTAGAGGTAGACCTTGTGCGACAAAGGAATGAGATGATGGATAACTTTGCACAGATCCTTAGACGACTGCCCACAGGAGACACATCTTCATCAAGCGGCCATGCAACCCCCTTCAAGGTACAATTAAATTTTTATATTCTATTATTTGAAGGACTGATAGATGTGGATGTTGTAGATAAATGGTTGAATCTACTCAAAGGGTATTTTTTGTTCCACAATTTTTTCGATAAGGAAAATATTACTTTTGCACTCCTCAAGTTCGTCCCCCATGTTAAGGACTGGTGGGATACTTACTCTGAGCAAAGGGACATAGAGGAATTTGCAATATTTGCGGTCTCCCCCATATGGGATTCCTTCAGGGATTCTATTAAAGAACAATACTACCCTCTTGGAAGCTACGAGGACTAGTACAAAATATGGACTACGTTTCATCAAGAAAGGGACCAGATAGTACCATATTTCACCAATATTTTCCATACCCTACGCACCAAATTGGGTATCAAAGACTCTGAACGAAATCTGGTGCTCAAATACCGCGATTTTCTGCATAGATACATTCAAACAAAAATGGATTTTCTGGACATCGCATCATTAGGCACGTCTTATATATATGCTATCAAGACCGAGAAAATTTTTAAGTAGAAGAGGCGAGAGTTTGGATCTACAAACTCCTCATAGACAGAGTAGGGAAAAGGCAGCCCCAACCCACAAAACAAGGGACAAAGAAAATATGGCCACTCTCAGGACAACCAATCCAAGCTGCAACCCAAGAAGGGTAATGAGAATTCAAATAAGGACATGATAAAGTGGCGTGAATACCATAAAATCCCTTGGCACAACATCGAAGAATGTCTCTCCAAGAAGTCACTGGTGGTCGAGCTGAAAGCTTCCGAGTCAGAGGCATATTCTAAATCCAAATCAAATCTAGAAGGAGGGAAGTGGATTATCAATTCTGAACCCAACGCCATTGTCGCTACCACAAAATTCTATCCAAGTGAACCAGAGGAACCAGAGGAAGGGGGACACCTCTTTCACTCACATATGTGGGTAAAGGGGGCTCCACTTCATTTCATTGTCGATAGCGACATTCAAAATAATCTGATATCAGTAGAGGTCATCAAGCAACTGGACCTGCTGATGACACTGTACTTGCTGATTACACTGTACCTACAACCCTACACCATTGGTTGGCTTCGCCAAGGAAGAGATCTTTGGATCATCCAATAGTGTTGTCTTCCCTACGACATCAAGCCCTTCAAAGATGAGGTATTGTGTGATATTTCTCCCCTTGAATTTTGTGATGTTATTTTAGGACAACCATATTTGTGGAAACAACATGTTTTGTATGATTCTAGACCCCACAATGTTATTATTACTTTGGGTAGACAATTGTACATGATACCATAGGTAGCACCGCCTACCGTTATTTATTTAATATCTGCTAAGCAATGGAGTAAGTTCATTTCCCATACCAAGAAGTTTGTCTTCATTGCGATCCGTGCTCACAATAAGAAGAAGGTTGTTGCCACATCCATGACCTCTACACATAGCCTCTCTTTACAACATAATAAAGTGGACGGGATCATGGAAGAATACAGAGACATATTCTCCTCACCCATCAGGGTATCGACGCACTGCCAAGTCAAGAATCCAATTGATCTAACCCCTGGTGCACCTCTACCTAATGGACCAGTATATCATTGGTCGTTGATGGAAAATGATGAAATCAAGCGTCAGTTCCAATATTTTCTTCAAAATGGTCACATCAGACCCAACTCCTCCCCTTACGAAATCCCGATTGTACTGGTGCAGAAGAAAGACGGGACCTGTCGGCTTTGCATTAATTACAGAGAATTAAAAAAAATCACAGTCAAGAACCGGTGCCCAATTCCTTGAATTGATGAAATTATTGACCAACTCAAGGGGGAAAAGTTCTTCAGAAAGATTGACCTAAAGTCTGGCTACCACCAGGTTCACATTGAATCAAATGATGTATGGAAGACAACTTTCAAATATAAAGAAGGTCTCTTCGAATGGTTGGTCATGCCCTTTGGCTTAACAAATGCATCAACCATTTTCATGAGGTTGATGGATGATGTAATGAGACCCTTCACCAACTCATTTGTGGTGGTATATCTAGATGACATCCTCATCTTCAACAAAACTTGGGAGGAGAACATGCATCATATTCAACAAGTTTTGAGCACTCTGCCAACTTGGAAAAATTATCCTTTGGCATGAACAAGGTCCAATACTTGGGATACATTTTTGATGAGCATGGGGTACATGTGTATCCAACTAAGATCTAAGTCATCCATGACTAGCTAGCCCCAACCACACTAACTGATATTCAGAGCTTCTTCGGACTTGCCAACTTCTACCAATGGTTCGTGTTAGGATTCTCCCATATTGCATGGGACCTCATCCAAGTGACCAATGATTGTGTCAAGGAAAATTTCACATGGGGGAAGGAACAACAACGATCATTTGATGATCTGAAGCATCGAGTGTGCTCAGTTCCAATACTCTCCTTATCCGATCTGCAACAACCATTCGAGATTGAGACTGATGCATCTGACTATGTTGTAGGTGCAATTCTCATTTAGTGTGGTCATCCATTAGCATGCCATAGTGATACACTCTCAAATATCGTATGGAAATACCCCACCTATGACAAGGAAATGTATTCCATTGTGCAATCATGTCGTCAATGGAAACATTACATTCTGGGAAAGGAGACAATCATCCACACTGATCACAAACCTATGCAGTTCATTCAGACACAGGGAAGTTGCAGAATGATCTCCATCAAAAGTGGTCCACGTACCTGCAACAATTCCATCTCAACATCAAGTATAAGATAGGGAGCATAAATTGTGTCGCTGACTACCTTAGTCGACCTCTCGTGGCTGCACTCACCGTCGTGCTCTATTCTTGTGGCATGAGGCATCTGAGTGGCCCCAACTTTATCAGCGAGATCCTGACTTTTCTACCACCTATCAACTCTTGGGTACAGGCATGAATGTAACTGATTTTCACATTCAGGATGTAATTTTATGCCATCTAGGCCACCTATGTGTCATGCAGAGCTGATTTGGGAGGCTCACTATAGTCGAATGGTAGGACATTTTGGTGTGGAGAAAATTGTGGTCGTTCTACAAGAACATTTTTATTGGACAAAACTTTGACATGACGTCAGCAAGTATATTAGATCTTGCATTTCATGTGCCATTGCCAAGCCATCCATCAAGAATCGGGGATTATACACCCCTCTTCCTACTCCCGAGAGGCCTTGGGAATCCATATCGATGGATTACATGTATGGCATGTAGTCCACCAATCAAGGAAATGATTGTGTATTTGTGGTGGTTGATCAATTTTCGAAGATGGCCATTCTCATAGCCTGCAAGAAGAGCATCACAATGACAGATACTGCCAAGATATTCTTCGAATGAGTGTGGGTCCATTTTGGGATACCATATACCATCATCTCTGATCGGGACAATAGGTTCCTCAACACATTTTGGTCGAGTCTCTGGTCACTGTTGGACACCAAGATCACTAAATCAATTGTCTTCCACCCTCAAACCGATGGCCAGAGAGAGGTCGTCAATCGAATGATTATGCACATCCTGCACATGTATAATTCTAAGCATTCATGTACATGGAATGAGAACCTTCCCTATGTTCAACACAACTACAAAATTTCTATCCATAGCTCCACCGACCATAGCCCATTTCAGGTGGGGATGGGTTTCCAACCCTTGGGTCCCATTGATGTTGCACTACCTCTTGCAACCACACAGATAGAATCTTCCCATGTTTAGTCTGAGGCCGAAAAATCCACCAGATTCATTAAGCAGATTCATCACATTTTCCAATAGGTCCATGAGATTTTACAGAAAGCCAATGCTAAGTACAAGCAATGCCATGATCAACATCAGGTACCGCACAAGTTTTAGGTGGGAGACAAGGTCTGGTTACATTTGTAGAAAGAATTCCTTACATGTCCCCATCAGAAGCTACTTCCACTTCACTATGGGCCTTACACTATCACCAAGGTTGTGGGTGACAATGATTTTGAGCTCAACACTCCCCCTTCCTTGGCTTGCACCCAGTGTTCAATGTGGACCTCCTCTGTCCATATTTTCCACCATTATTGGACACCTCAGAGATCGCAGAACAATTGACACCAACAAATCTCAACCCTAACTGCATGGAAGAAGAATCCAATGATCAGATAGTGGACACACAGGTCAAGGGCACCTGCCAACAAAGGATCCATCTTTATCAGGTTGTCAAGGTAGGACAACTCTTGCACTAAGGAAAGTTGCTCACCCGAGGCCAAATTGAGTAGAAATTTACTCACCTAATGGGGGAACTCAACACAATGGGGACCATTGATTTCTAAGGGGGGAGGATTGAGCCAAGTGGATATTGGTGGCCACCCACCTATTCCAATTGGATCATCTTGACAATTTTTGGTTTAACACGTTTATCTGTAATGTTGGCATTTCTTTTTAATTGTGGGTTTTTCAATTCTGGGGCTATCCTGAATCCCTACTAGCATCTAGGTGGATATTGGTGGTCACCCACCTATTCCAACTGGCTCGTTTTGGAAGTTTTCATGTCAATACACCTTTCTATACTTCCAGGGCCGTTTTAGGGCCCTAAACAATGTTTTTTTGGATTACCACAGTAAAACCATAGACAAAGTCAGATTTTGATGGCATAATGTGTGTTTATCAAAAATACCTTTCCAATGGGATATCACACACCTAAAACGGAGGTCGTATGGAAAATTTACGACTTCCCAACAAAAGTTACGACCCTGGGAAGTTGAGGTACCAACTTACCATCGAGGCCCACATAAATTTTGGCATTTCATCTCCTAGGTTTAGGTTTTTGGATGTCTAGGGTTTTGAAATTCATAAGTAATGTTAAAAAGGCCTCTAGAGCCTCATTGTAATCATTCTTCTCAGACAAATGCGTGTAGAAACCACATCTCTTCTCAGAGATAACTACCACCATTCGAGCAAGTTGTTTTCCAGTTCTGCAATTTTACAGTTTCAACCTATTATATTTATTCAATAGAAGTTATTGTTCACTGGATATCTGTTGTTTTTCTCTGTATCTCTATGTTATTGTATTCAGTCTGTTATTCATTTCATTCCTCTCATAAATCTTGATCATTCAATTCTATGCCATAGGACTGTATTTTTGGAGAATTGAAATCGATATCTATTCAACACAACGAGTTTTTAAATCTTTTCTATTTGTCTATTAATTTCACCTAAGTCTTTTCCTTCTCAATATGAATGCATTTGTTATACAACTTTCTAGATTGCTTTGTGATTTTCTCATTCTTCCATAGACATTTCCTCACTACTTGTGCATTCATATGTCATAAAACTTGCTATGAATATAAAGTGAAAATGTAGATATGTAATCATAATACATGTCCAAGAATAGTCTATATAAATATATTGAGGTCTAGAAAGGGGCTTGGTCCATAAAAGTTTGTAAAATTTTGAGACAAGCTTATTGAAAAATAAACTTTAAATGGATCACCTCATTTGTGGTGTCATTAGCTTTGTGTCCATCGAACAAAGACTTGGTTCTTGTATTGTTAATTGAAAAATCACTTACATCTCATGGAGATATATTTGCTTGAAAGATTGAACTTAAATTTTCATTTGCTATTAGAGGACCACCAAGAAAATCATATATATTTATGTGTGTTCTAGAGACTTTGCTAGATGATCATGAAGATTTGACCAACAATTTAATTGTGTCTTTTGACAACCTACCAGGACACTTGTTAGACTCCTCCAATACAATACAACTTTTTGGATGTTGTTGACATCTAATTTTATATACAACTCCAATGATTCCCTCTTCCTTCCCTCTTCCATATCAAAAGTATTTTGGCCAACCTTCGTTCTGACAAGCAACAAAAAATGCCATTGTTTGGGAAATATATATGGTAAGGGTGATACAATAGGAAGAGAATTATATCTAGGATATATTATTTATATGAAATGGGATAAATATTGTGCTAACAACCTAATGGTGAGAGGAGTGTATCTTTTGGTATAGAGTCATTATGGGACCATAAGCAATCCTATTTTCAAACTATGTTGTTATGTTTTTAATTGATTGTTGTGAGTGGAGCTTGATTGTTATGTTTTTAATTGATTATTGTGAGGAGAGATGTGAATGAACATGTAGTTGTTCAATTGTGGTTTCATTTTGTGTTTTGCAATTTGGGGGAAGGTTGTCTGGAATCTTGTCACTCCAACAATGATTTGATAGTTTGGCTATCAGATCAAGTGGGAGAATTTATTTTACTTGTGCACCTATTTGACCACTTGATCAATTGAATGTTCACTTGATCTCCTCTCCTTGCTTCAGTGATTTATGGCATATTCATTATGCCATAAATTACTAATATTATGCATATTTATATTCATTATGCATTTTTGCTACTTCCATAAAGTTGAAACTAATCTTACATTGGAGTGTGGAAGAATCTCACGTTGTAGGTCAACTTGGATTTCTCATTTTATACATCATGATCAAAATAATAAACTTCAAATATAAACATTTGTTTTGGCCTAACTCATTCACCATCCCATGAGATTTCAATCTCACCCAACTCTAGAGGCGCATTGTTGTCTATATTTTTGCATGGACGACATGCCGTCTTGTTTACATATATACATGCTACTTGTAGTGATGTTTTAAATAATAATTTAGAATGGAATTTGAGGAATTATTGTGTCTATAGATCTATAGATCCGGATTTAGATTTTGAATGGTGTTAACAATTGTGTCTATAGATCTTTATTTTACCAGAACATCATCTCTAAAATTTCTCCAAATGACCAGTTTGATTAAATTTCCAGTTGTTTAAAATATTTTTAGGAGCATGTCTTATAATTCATTAAGAATTCCTATTCCTTGAATTCGAGTACCTCTCTTACTTGAGTAGTTGGGTTGGAGATATTCCTTCTTGAGTCCTTATTTGATTTTTTTTTCAACATGTTCCTTCTAAGGTTGTTTACTAGAGATTTGTTTGCAAATGGTTGAGCCAATGTATGCATAGAAATTTTAAAAATAGTTGAAAAATTTATATGTATACCTTTCTGGTATGTATATACATGAACAAAATTGTGTTATGCATACATATATTAATACCTAAGATTGATTGAGTATTACATGCACAAATTTATTTTGGTTAGTATGCATGTGGACCATAATTAAAGTTTAAATTTGCTAGTTGAATATGGTAAGCAAGTATAATTGTTTTCTTATGATTGTTAAACATAGCCATATATTTCTTTTATTAACATTTGAGATTGATATTATTTGAGGAGGGAATTGAATTTATATTTATATTACATAAGTGGGTATATTACATATGGTATTAGAGTGAGCTTACAACACTCGGGGTTGTATGGGCTCAAAATATGAATGATGTTTTTAGATGTTGGAAAAGATAACATTTTTGTCTTTATTACCTAACATTTCACAGAGAAAGAGAAAGATAGGATACAAACATCGTTGAACATGCACCACACATCCAAGAAAATAAAACTGATGAGAGGAGAGAGACTCCTCCAGACATGGAAGACGACTGTGAGAAGTCTGAAAGTAGATAATGAGAAGATTATCAAATCCCATGAAGAATGAAGGGAACTAAATGCCATTTTGTTACAAATATTTACGGAGATTCAAAAAAACATGATATAGGGGAAAATATCAAGTAACATTGGTAAAATTACTTCAAGAAATATGTCTCTTTGAATAAAAGATCAGACCTCCAATGATGATACTGATACAACAAAAAATTCTTAAGTCGAAATACAACTACTTCTGATGAATCCATTAGTAATGGATCAAACCTTCTTCTAGGCATAAGAAGAAGAAAATTTCCAAAGACTACTTATAGTGGGAGCTCCAAAAGATAAAACCACCTACCTTTAATGGTGAGGTGAAGTCTGGTGAAGAAGCCGAGGCATGGCTTCTTGGAATGAGAAAGTATTTTTAGGTACATGATTACTCTATCAATATGAGGGCTAGGATGGATATTTACAACATGAATGACATATGATCCATACGATGGGAGGATATCAAGAATGTAAAGAAAATTAGTGAAAGGAAAACCACTTGGAAACTCTTTAAAAATTACTTTTTTCATAAGTGCCTATTAGATAGGTATTGTGATGGAGAAATCAAGGAATTCCATGAAATTAAATTGGTTTAATCAACTATGGATGACTATGCAAGTAAATTTCTGGAACTGCTAAGGTATGTTACATATATCAAAGATGAAAAAGTGAATATTCAACATTTCCTTAGTGGATTGCCTCAATCATACATAGATAGGATTTAGTTCGATGAGCCTAAGACTCTTGATGATACAATACGAAAGGATAATTCCTATTATGAATAAAGAAAGAACAAACCATAATTCATCAATATTTGGAAGGAAAAGAAAAATGAGAAGTTTGAGCAGAGGAAGAAAGGATTTTAGCCTCCACAATATAAGAATCAATCAAGAAGTTTTAAGCCAAACTATCTTGCACAAAGAAAATTCCAACATAATTTTCCATCTTAGAGTGGAGCCAAACCAATATAATCAGTAGCAAGAAATCCAAGGGAGCCTTGGAAAGGGCCTCTCAAGTGTTGCGGATGTGGAGAAAAACATTTTCTTAGGGGTTTCCCTCATAGGTAGGAAACTAAGAATACTACCTACACTATACAAGAGGCTGCAATAATGAATGAAATAGAAAAGGATATTCCTAAAATGTATGTTTCATTATAAGATCAACAAGCAGACCAGTAAGAATCAATGGTGGAATTTGATGGTAAGATTGATGAAACAAATGAGGACTTCACAATGTGTACATATGCATGTAAGGAAGTATTGGGTGGATTTCTTGTGCAAGATAATCATGTGGTAAGTTATAAATCTAGGAAATTGAAGGAGCATGAAAGGAACTATGTTACCCATGGCATGGAACTTGTATCCATAATACATGCACCGAAGATGTGGTGACACTATTTGATGGGTAGAAAATTTGTTTTGCTGACAAACCATAGTCGATTAAAACATATTTCTGATCAACCTCACTTGAATTCTAGACATGCTAAATGGTTAGCATTAATCAGTGAGTATAATTTTTAAATCAGACACATAAAGGAAAAAGAGAACAAGGTAGCAAATGCACTCAATATGAGTATGAAGGTTATACATTTAGCAGCTATTAGAATTTGTGAATCTTATTTGAATTCTAGGATAAAATAATCCTTATCTAAGGATAGGTACTTTCTACAAGTAAAGGAAGGCTTACAACAAGAGCCACTAGACCAAACATTTGATGGATATCAAATTCATTGATGATCTATATGGATAGATTTTACATTCCTGATGTAGAGGAGTTAAAGAAACTTATCTTGGATGAAATGCATAAGAAACCTTACTCAGGACATCCAAGTTATTAGAAAATTATTATTGCAATAAAAAAACAATACTTTTGTCCTAGAATGAAAAAGGAATTTGTTGACTATATTGCAAGATGCTTAGAATGTCAACACGTTAATGCATAACATAAACATACATCAGGTTTGTTTCAACCTTTACCCATTCCTGAATGGAAATAGGAAGTAATCAAATGGACTTTATCACGTGATTTCTGAAGATAGTAAAATAACATGATTCCATCATGGTTGTAGTTGACAAGTTGAGCAAGGTTGCTTAGTTCATCCCTATAATGTCTGCATTTAAAGAATTCATTGTTGCATAAATTTTCATGAAGGAAATATTCATATTGCATGGAATACCTACCACAATCATATCTGATAGAGAGTCAAAGTTTACATCAAGATTTTGGAAAGGATTGTTCAAAGGCTTGGGTACATAGTTAAATTTCAACACTACCTATCACCCGTAGTCAGACAGGAAGAAGAAAAGCAAAAACCAAATACTGGAAGAAATGATTCACATGTACGTCATGAATCAACCAATTAAATGGGAGGAATACCTACATTTGGTAGAGTTTTCCTATAATAATGGTTACCGAGTATCTTTAAATATGAGTCATTTTGAGGCACTATATGGCATAAGGTGTAATACACCTGTAAGTTGGGACAACCCAATAAATAGAATCAAACTTGAACCAGAAATGTTGAAAGAAATGGAGCAAGAAGTCAACAAGATCAAACAAAACTTGAAGACATACCAAGACGAACGGAAGAGTTAAAAAGATAGAAATAGGATGCATAATGAATTCAAAGTTAGCGATCTTGTGTACATTAAAATGAAACTGCAAAAGAGTTCACCGAAGCTTGGAGTCTATTCTAAACTTGCACCCATTAGAAATTTTGGAAATGATAGGACAAATAGCTTATAAACTTGATGTGCTTGCAATATTAAAATACATAATGTTTTTCATGTATCTTTTCTTACAAAAATATGTACATGATTTTAACCATGTTATTGATTGGAATGTTATCCAAGTGGAACTAGAGGGATAGTTCCAGATATAACCCTTATGCATACAAGATATGAAAGTCACAATGCTACAGAACTGAGTCATCGCTCAGGTATACTCCAGATTTTTCCTACTATTGGTTTCCTAGACATGCATCAAGAAACCAATAGTAGAAGGGATGCAGAGTTTTCCTAGACATGCATAAAGACATCCAATTCTCTGCCATATGATTTTATTTTTATGTACAATTAATAATGACTTTGTTTTTGGAGAATTGGAATCGATCTTTATTCAACACAAGTTTTTAAAGATTTTTTGTTTTTCTAGTAATTTCACCTTAGTCTCCGCCTTCTCAAGATGAAGGCATTTGTTAAACAACATTCTATACTACTATGTGATTTTCCCATTCTCCCACACACATTTCCTCACTACTTGTGCATTCATATGTCAATAAAACTCGCTATGGAGATAAACTGAAAAGGTAGATATGTAATCATTGTAAATGTCCACGGATAATCTATATAAATATATTGAGTTCTAGGTAGATTGTAGAAAGGAGTTCAGTCCAGATAACTTTGTAAACTTTTGAGACAAACTTGTTGAAAAAAAATTAACTTGAAGCTGAGGTCATTTCTCGCTTCCAAAATTTCCCTCCCCTTTTATGTTTTCCCAAATTATTTTCTCCCTTTCTTTTCCCTCTTCTATACTTACCCGTTTTTCCCTTTTATTTTTTTCCCTTCTACTCTCCCTTTCTAGTCCTATACTTAGTTGTTTTTTTCAGAACGACGGGTTCCTGGGTTGGTGGAGTTACAAATCCTCACCTCCATCTATAACATCACATCACGAGTCCGACCGACCGCCCTGTTGTTCCATACTTAGTCTATTTTACGATCGCGGGTTCTTGGGTTGGCGGGGTCGAACTCTCATTCCCAATGTTTCGTGATATACATCTTGCATCCAAAAGTTCTACGATATACATTTTGAACCTTGAACTCCTTGAAGTTCCAAGACTCATTCCTCCTATGATGATTCCATTTGATTGCCGCACCATTCTATACTTAGCCAATTTCTCACCTCCTGGCCTCATGGAATCGCGGGTTCATAGGTTCAAAAAAGTCTCAAATCATATTTCGCTCTCATCCATCCACGCCACCCTTGCACTCTTCCCAATGCACATTTACTATGCTTTGAATTCTAACAACTCACCATGCAGATTCGAAAGGATTTTCATTAATAAGTAAAAGGCTCAAGGAGATCTCCTATTAAAACACATTAAACCAAGATTTACAAAGTATTATATTATCCCCCTCAAGCGTTCATTTTAAACATTATCTGGAGAAAAGGAACATTCTCGTCAACTTATGGAAGCAACTCGATGACAGTTATGTGGAGATACATTGAATATTTTTGGGTGCGACGACCAGAGTTTTCAGTGGTGTAGAGCATATTCCTACTACTCATCCCCTTCCGCCCAGAAGGAAGTAATCTGGACGTTTGGAATTGCGCACGCAGGTTGTTTCCTAGAAGTATTTGACTGTAAGTAGTTGGTCACCTGGTGCGCTGAGAGATATATTCCAAGCCAACAGACTATTCAGTTGCGAGACCATTCCCATGTATATCTGTCGCCTTAGGTATTTCGTAAGATGTTGAGACTTCCCGAGCCAACGCTTACCTTCAAGGGAGAATATTGTAGGGGGTTCTTAAAGAAGCATGACAATGGATTGGACCTCTTACTTGAATTCCTAGAGAACCCAACGACCATCCCCGAAGACATCATGAGATTGCAAGTTGGATCATTTAAAAATCCTTTCCGGGAAAATGCATGGATTTTCATGAGGATAACAGGACAAGAAACTACAACCAACATCTCTTGCATGATTCTTTACATTCGATATTTTAAGGTCAAAGATCAAGCCATCTTCGATTGGGGTAAGTTGATTTCCATTTAAATCTCTTCCCAACTGTCTCAAGACAAGGAGAAGAAATTATTTATGTCATCTTATTTGGTTTTTGCGATAACACATTGCTATCAGTTCCTGATATTATCTGTGTGTAAGAAGGTAAACTGCAAATTCGACCCAGTAACCTTCTGGTATCAAACATTATGGAGGCACAAGGCATCCCATCATTTTTATGAAGTTTTTAATGATTTTGTCTCAGTTTTTAAGGGCTTGCCATTTGAAAAGGACACTCCCCAGATGTTTGACCAGGCGAGTAAGTTCCTGGATAGGAAGGGGACAATGGAACAAATGAAGAATTATAATGTTATAAGTATTTTTGGTTCCAAGGAAAATCATTCCTTCCTTCCATGCCACATATATGAAAAAATGTTTGTTACTGAAATAGCAAGGCAATAAAACTACTGGTTGAATTTTTTCCATGAGACAAGAAAAAAAAAATTCATACCTCTGCCTTGGAAAGTTGGGGACTTCATATTCAGAAATATGAACAAGATTGATGAATTCACAAGCTATTTCCACAACCTGAATCCAAAATATGATGAAAGAGTAAAAGGGTTCGACCCTAGCAGAATTTTTGTAGAACATCTATTGGTAGTTGGTTTCAACAATTCTTTCATTAATTCTATTCTGAATGAAGACAAAGATAATGTCTCAAGCACTCATGCTCGTGACACTAGTGACCTGGAAATGATACTCAACACCAATGAGTCATACAAACAGAGAGGAAAAGGTCATGTTGAGAAGACTTCCCAATCCCCAACTATCACTCCAAATAGTACAACATCTCGGAGCAGTGCTCCAATGCCCTGCCAAATTAAGAAAGTAACCCACAGTTCTTCAGGTGGGGGAGGAAATAAGAACCCTCCTTCAGGAAAAATTGAAATTTCCCACAAGATTCCCTTGAGGAAGAAAATAAAAAACATTATGCAAGAAGAGGAGGGACCTTGAGGTGAAAGAAACATCCACAACCTCTCCCTCCAGGATATGGAACTCAAAATTGACATAAAAAAAATGTTCCCCAACGTTGACCAGCTAGAGAAAACTGTTCACCAGAATCCCCAGATGGAAATAATTGAGAGAGAGACCTTCAATGAAGAAGAGTCTTTTGTATTTCAGAGCGTTATTTTTTACATCGAGTCCAAAAATTTAATTATTGAGAAAAGAGATGTAAAGAATAAAACAGGGAAATCTCGTACAAAGATTAACCTACGGAACATGCAGCCTTCCCAAATTTCCCAAATTCACCGAGTAACTGGAGATTCTGTAGATAATTCTATTGGAGGCATTGAAGCAGAGAGTGTGAGGTTAAAGGAAATAATCAAAGAATTGGAGGAAGCTTTAATGCCTTGTCCAATACTTGCTAGTCCTTTAGCAATGATCGGGCCTACCACACCTGCATCGAAATTGAAAGGATCGACAAGCCTTCTCACATCAGCGAGGGGATATGTTGAGAAGAACATTAAGAAAATAATGTAATTATTTATAGAGTCTTGGGAGATGTCAAAGAGAATGTTCTCTTTTGGAACGAGGGCACACACCTTCCATGAATATTTACAGGCAGATTTGAAAAACGAAGAAGGTTTTTACCTCGACGCGGTTGTACCCTTCGGTTTTAAAGTTACCAATATGAAAGATTTGAGAAGAAGAGAGGAGGATATCCCTTCTCCGAACCATATAAAACAACTAAACACATGTTGGAAGCAAAAGGTTAAGAACCTGAATATTATTGTCCAAGCATGCAGCCAGGCCATAACTAGAAGAGAAGAATTATTCAAAAGGCTAACTGATATAGACTTAGCTGGGAGCACCAATGAGGTCCAAGACCCCAAATTGATTCTCAACTCGTTGTTCTTAACCAAGAAATCCTTTGATGAACAAGTTTATATCTTTAAAGGGTTATCATTTGAAAAATTCTATGGCATTCTTAAGTATATTGAAGATGATGTGGAAAACTGGCTAGTCGACTATTCAATGAAAAATCAAGATATTGAAGAAGATTTGCGAAATATTTCTATTGATCTAAGGGACTTGGAAGGCGATCTCTTCAATATAAAAATCTGCCATGAAATCAACGTGGCACCAATGAGGAGCTACATTGAGGAGTGGTTTAAAAAGGTTGTCGACAAACTTACCGATGAAGGGGAAATGACAGTTGAGACAGTTCCTGTAACTGTCGATGAAAGCCATAAAAGGACATCAACGAGCAAGTGCCAAACATGAGATAGCATCATAATATGTTCATACTGATAACATATTTCTGTCTTTATTAATTTCTTCATCTAGTTACTCCACCTCTTTAAATAGAAAGGTTTAACCGAAGATTGATAATTTCTTTTTTCTTCTTACCAGGTCTTGTTGTCTTCCACTGCCCACTTTCTTCTTTCTACAAACTTCATTATTATATATATATTCTTTATGGTATGCAGGAGCCCCAATCCTAGTCATTATGGAAAACACATTTAAATTTCAGAGAATATGTATTGAACTATATATTTTTAGAAATTCCAAGAGAGCTATTTTGGGAACAATCTCGACTGTACTTTGTAACCCAGTGTCTCTGAATATAAATTATTTGAGGTTGATCTATCATTATTTTTATTTGAGATGCCCATGTATCACTCTGTCAAAGTTCTCTTATGCATGCAGATCATTTTCTTTTACTTTTTTATGTGATCAAAAATATTTATCCCTACTATGATGGATGTGAGGATATTCTGTTTATTTGCTTTAAATGTATAAATGTGTGTGTTTCTTGGTCCACTCTCAGAAAGTTTCTTTAAAAAGAAAATAAAAAATATTTTCCGTTTTTCTTTTATATATATTTTTACTTTCCTTCGAAGGACTTTTATAAAAGTACCACATTTTAAAGGTCTCGAATAGAGGAGTACCACATCTATAAAAACACAGGGGGATTTGTATCCTCGTGAGGTTGTTGTTTCATTCCTAACAGATTCAAGCATCAACACTTGATCACCTCATTTGTGGTGTCATTAGCTTTGTTTCCATCCACCACTGACTTGGCTCTTGTATTGTTAACTAAAAACCACTTACATCTCATGGAGATATTTGCTTGAAAGATTGAACTTAAATTTTCGTTTTCTATCCAAGTACCACCAACTAGATAAAATCATATATATTTATAATTTGGCCAACAATTTAATTGTGTCTTTTGACAACCTACTAGGACACCTGTCAAACTCATCCAATATCATACAATTTGTTGGATTTTGTTGAATACTAATTTTATATACATCTCATCAATAATGCCCTCTTCTTTCCCTTTTCCATCTCAAATGTATTTTGGACGACTTTAGTTCTGAAAAGCAACATAAAATTACATTGTTAGGGAAATATATATGGTAAGGGGGATACAATACGTGGAGAAGTACATATAGGATATATTTTTTTATATGAAATATTGTGCCGACCACTTATTTTGATCATTAGAATGGAATACTTATATGAAATGGGATAAATATTGTGCCGACCACTTTTTTGTATAGAGTCTTTATGGGACTATAAGGAATCCCATTTGCAAACTACAATGTTATGTTTTTAATTGATTGTTGTCATAGAGCGGGATGTTATGTTTTTAATTGATTGTTGTAAGTGGAGATGGATTGTTATTATTTTAATTGATTATTGTGATTGGAGATGTCAATGATTAATTGATTAGAACATTTTGTATTTTTGTATTTTTGCAGATTGGAGATTATTTTAATTGATTAGTGATTGGAGATTATTTTAATTGATTAATTGATTAGAACATTTTGTATTTTTGTATTTTGCATTTTGTTCAATCTTTCCACTCCAACAAATATTTGATTAGATTTCCATTTGTTTAAATTTTTTTTAGGAACATGTCTTGCAATTCATTGATATTGATTGTGCCTTGAATTTGAGTACCTCTCTTACTTGAGTAGTTGGGTAGGAGACATTCCTTCTTAAGTTTTTATTTGATTTGTTGTTCAACATGTTACTTCCGAGGTCTTTTACTAGAGATTTGTTTGCAATGGTTGAACTAATGTATGCACACAAATTTTAAAAATGGTTGAAAAAATTATATGTATACCTTTCAATATATATATATATATAATTTTTTTTGTTATGTATACAAATATTACTACCTAAGATTGATTGAATATTACATGCACAAATTATTTTGGTTAGTATGCATGTTGACTATATATATATATATATATAATTTTTTTTGTTATGTATACAAATATTACTACCTAAGATTGATTGAATATTACATGCACAAATTATTTTGGTTAGTATGCATGTTGACCAAATTTTCCAGCTGAATTTGGTAATTAAGTTTAATTATTTTCTTATGATTGTTGAACATAGTCATAGATTTATTTTACTAACATTTGAGCTTGATATTATTTGAGGAGGACATTTTATTTATATTTATATTGCATAAGTGGGTAGATTATAGGCATACCCTGAGTACCGCTTAGGATAATTGATTCTTCCTTAACTTCACTAGCTTTCATTTGGTCGGTTCATGCCTCATTGTTGAAGCTATTGGAATATCTAGTTACATTTTGAGAGGAAGGATATTAGGTACTCTTGGACATGTTCTTTTTATTTTTTATTTTTTCTCCACACCATTGCATAAAAAGATCCCATCCCATCAAAATTTACTTTAAAAAATGATGTTTTTTATGCCCAAGTACATTAATTAACAAAAGATTTAGTTTATTTCTTTGGTTATGCCATTTTATGTAAAAAACATAAGTTGTTACTTTCAGTTACAATTCACATAGTCGTTTCTAGTATAGAACCATAAGGGACCCTTTGGCACCTTGACGTTCTCGACGCTAAAGGGCTTCCCTCCAATATTCAGAGATATTCATGGTCTTGTTGTTTTTCCAATTTGGCCTTCCCATTCACAGTCACCTATGAGAATAGTAGTTCTTGGATCAACCTTGATTGGATCAACTTTGTTAGGCATGACTGCTCAAAACAACCGATCTAATTGTCCTTCCTCATCAAGATCCATCCCTCAAGCCTCAGACAAAATGTTAGGTACACCTAGTCTACCATACATGGCTATGTTGAATCTTCCTAATTTGATGGAGTTAACCGATGACCCCATATTACATTGATCCAAGTGGATATTGGTGGCCACCCGCCTGTTCCACTTGGACCCCCACCATTGTTTCTTTTAGTTTTTCAGTTTCCTTAATTGTAGCACAATTTACTATTTTTGGCAGTTTTTAGGGTCCTAAACTTTCAGAGCCGTTTTGAGGCCCTAAATGATGTTTTTTGGGCATAGTTCATATTACCATTTATTGCCAACAATTGTAGTCCTCGGATAGATCTTTCCAATGATGTATCATATGCATCAAACAAAGATAGTATTCCAAAGTTACGACCCCGGGAAATTGATGTACCAATTTACCCCGACGGAGCCCATATTCTGGCATTTCATCTCCTAGGGTTAGGTTTTTTGGATGTTTAGGGTTTCCATTGTTTCTCGATAATAGATAGGCCTTCGAGCCTCATTGGAAGACATAGTTTAGAGGCCTGTAGCCTCCACATATCTTCTTAGAGATAAGCTACCAGTGCCCTAGCTAGTTTATTTCTATTCTGTCTGTAAACAAATTTCAGTTCTTTGATATTAATGAAATGAAGTGTTGTTTCCACTGCATCTTTGTATTCATGGTTATTTGTGTATTCTGCTGCGTTCCTGCATAAATCCAGATCAGTGGTATCGGAGCGGTCTTCTCTTTCTCGATCCTTCTTTGCATGCCCCCAATTACGTCAGGGTATAAGGAGTTAGGGCTCGATTTGGTTGAACCTTTGCAAGATCAACCTCGCAAACCCCAACGACCTCCCATGGGGGACGAAAAGAAAGACAAGGGAGCAAGAGATCCTATCAAAATATTGCTCGAGGAGGCCCTTGAAAAATAAAGGAATTCGATGATGGATAACTTCACCCAGATCCTTCAATGATTTCCCATTGGCGGCACATCTGCATCCAACAACCACTCTGGAGGTGCAACCCCTTTTAAGGTACAAGTAAACTTTGAAATTCCCATATTTGATGGTCAAATATATGTAGACGAAATAGATAGATGGTTGAATCTATTAGAAGGATATTTCTCGGTTCATGAATTTTTCGACCGGGAGAAGATTATTTTTTCACTGCTCAAAGTCGCCCCCCATGTCAAGGATTGGTGGGAAACCTATTGTGAGAAAAAGGATGAGGAGGAACCCTCCCTGTTCTTGGCTGTACCCGCTTGGAATTATTTCTGAGACTCCATCAAGGAACCATATTATCCCATGGGGAGATATGAGGACAAGTACATACAATGGACTACGCTGCGACAACAAAGGGATCAAGATGTGCATGAGCTGATGAATCTATTCCATACCCTGCGTACAAAGTTGGGTATCAAATATTCAGAGAAACATTTGGTGTTGAAGTACCATAGTTGTCTACACAGATACATTCAGGAGGAAATGGAGTTCCTCGGCATCTCCTCACTTGGTACGACATACCAATATGCTTCCAAGATTGAGCAGAAATTCAAACAAAAGAAGTGAGACTTTGGATCTGCGAATCAAAAGCAAGCAAAAGCTGCCCCCAAACCGTAGAGCAAAGGACAAATCCAAGGCATGGCGACTCAAGACAACCTGCCAAATCCGCAAGCAAATAAAAACACCACGAAGATGAATAAGAACATGAGAAAGTGGTGTGAATTCCATAAGAGATCCACCCACAACACAAGTGAGTGTTGGGCCAAACAATCACTGGTGGCCGAGATGAGGGCCTTAGAATCAGATGAATTCTCCGACACTGAATCAGAACCTGAGAAGGGGAATGATAGAGGGAAGAAGATTATCAATGCAGAGCACAACGCCACCGTTTCCACCACAAAGATCCAAAAGGAAGAATCGAAATATCCAGAGGAGGAGGAGCGTCTCTTCCACTCCCAGATGTGGGTAAAGGGTTCCCCGCTACAGTTCATCGTCGACAATAGGAGCCAAAAGAACCTCATTTTAGCAGAGGTCATGTAGCGGTTGGGCTTGCTGACCACACCACACTCACAACCGTACACCATTGGGTGGCTTCACCAAGGAGAAGATCTCTGCGTCAGCCAACAATGTTGCCTTCCCTACAACATCAAACTCTTCACCGATGAGGTGTTATGTGACATTTCTCCTCTTGATGTTTGTGATATATTATTAGGCCAACCATACTTGTGAAGTGACATGTTGTGTATGAGTCCTGACCTCGCGCTGTTATTGTTACCTTGGGAAATAAGTTGTACAAGATACCATAGACACCACCACCTATTGCTATCTCTTTGGTTACTACAAAAAAATGCAGTAAGCTCATTTCCAAAACCGAGAAATTTGTTTTCATGATGATCCGCCCTTAGGGAAAGAAGAAGACTATGGCCACGATCTCCATACAGGTCTCCTTTGCATGACAACAATGAATGGACAAGGAAATGGAGGAGTACCAGGGCATCTTCACCTCACCCACAGGGGTGCCTTTGCACTGTCAGGTCAATCACCCCATCGATCTGACCCCATGTGCGTAGCTTCCCAATGGACCGATCTATCGACGCTTTGTTATGGAGAACGATGAAATAAAGTGAAAGATTCAGGAGTTGTTGTAGAAAGGTCACATCCAACCAAGTTCAATTCCCTATGGGAGCCCAACCGTGTTGGTGCAAAAGAAGGATGGGACATGGAGACTCTGTATTGACTATCGGGCATTGAACAAGATCACCGTCCGGAATAGGTACCTGATCCCACAGATTGATGACCTTATGGACCAAATCAAAGGGGAGAAATATTTTAGCAAGATCAACTTGAAGTCTAGGTATCACCAGGTACCAATCGAACCGTCCGATGTGTGGAAGACTACATTCAAATCCAAGGAGGGCCTTTTCGAATGGTTGATCATGCCTTTCGGGTTGACGAATGCTCCCGCAACTTTCATGAGGCTGATGGATGACATCTTGCGACCATTCTCCAACTCATTTGTAGTAGTGTACATGGATGACATCCTGATCTTCAACCAGACTTGGGAAGAACACCTTCACCACATCCGATAGGTCCTCCAAACACCACGGAAACACAAGTTGTGTGCCAATTTGGAGAAGTACACTTTTGGCATGACCCAGCTTCAATATCTGGGATACATTATTGATGAGCATGGGGTGAATGTGGATCCAAGCAAGATCCAAGTCATCCGGGAAGATTGAAAGAAGATAATAAATAAGAGAAGAGTTGGTGGACGTAGGCCCACGCTGGGGTGAACCACATATATTCTTTGTTATGGTTGCTTTGTGCATTATGGTTGTTATATTGTCCATATGATTTAAGCTTAGTGCATTAATGAATGTTTAAGATGAACTTGGTATGATAGATTAAGTGCTTAGTGATGTGAATGAATGGTAGATCTGATCTATTTCCATATGCTAAGTGCTTAGGTGTGTTAGATCTGGTTGAATACTGCATTGTTATGGAATTAGGGTTTGGACCTATGATGTAAATAAGGGTTAAATATTGATGAATGCTAACTGCTAAGTGCTTTGTTAGAGTGGTGTAATCACAGATCTGTGTCCCAGCTAGGTTGCAAACATTTGAGTCCTGCAACCACCCCTGCCTCTACCTCGGGTGAGACTTCATCTGCTTCACAGGTGTTGCCGAAAGGGCCGATAGTTAGGGTTTTGTTGGTGCGATGTTGAAGCGTTGAACCCTGGGTCTGCCCCTGTGTCAAAAAATGGTTCTGTTTCCGAGACTAAAACTGTGATTGCTGGGAACTGAAGAAAAGAGAAATCTTTGTGCATAGATCTGCTACTTTAGTGCACAATATTCTACTTGAATTGTGAATCTCTGTGCTAAGAAGAAAAGTTCGATCTGAAGAAAAAAGGTAAGATCTTGAATCTTTTTTCTCTGAGAAAGGTGAGATAAGTGAATTTTTTTTCTTCGAATGAATGGATCTAGGTATGTTTAATAGATTTGGTCCTAATCTAAAAACTAGGGTACAGTTAGAACAAAGAAGATTTGATATGAATAGATATGATAGAGATAATGAAAGATATGTTATTCCTATGTATAGAAAAAATGTTTGAACTAACAAATGGATGTAGGAATAGTTGCAAAAGACCGGGACATCTTGCTAAGGAATTCCCTGGTAGAGGTCCTATTTGCCTTTGTTTTAAGGCTACTGGACATGAAGTTTTGGATTTCCCTAGAATGATTGCAAAAGTTGAAAAGATGAATATGAGACAAGAAAACTATGAGACACGCCAAGAAACAAAGGATATGATAGAACCCCAGAAAGGATTAGAGACTGTATTATTGAAGATGAAAGAAACCATGAATGATCACAGAAACACCAGTTTATTAGAGATCTTAAAAGAGAAAGAGTGCATAGAAACAAGAATAGGAGACTTAGACATAGACTGTGTCATGGATGAGGAAACACAGGTGAATATCATGACAGAAAGAACTTGGGAAATTTTGGGAAAGCCTGCTATGGTTCCTTCATTAGGAAGAATAGGATTATTTAGAGGAAATATGATAACCCTATGTGGAAGACTTACCCAGACATCTATGAGTGCTCATGGCACTTCAACAGAAGAAGAATTTGAGCTTGTTAAGTTTGTTGAGAACAACGCCCCATTTTCTATTTGCTATGAAAAACCTCGATTGAGAAAGATCAGATACAAAGGAAACAAGAAGAGAAGGATCTAGAATAGAAAAATCAAGAACTACAAGATTTCATGGCTAGGAGAATAACACACTTACTGAAAGAACAAGAAGACCAATCGAATCTACTGAGGACCAAAGATCTGGACATCGAAGTTGAAAGAACACAGGAATATGTGAAACACCTGTCTATATAGGAGAGTAGAGAACCTACCCCAGACAGATAAGAAGTATCACCCTTGAACCCTATGAAAGATCATCGACAACGCGAAGTTACTATGCCAGGAGAAGGTAAGAATCAAAACGGGAAGAGGAACCAAGTAACTCATATTACAGGAAAGAAGGCTAGAAATCTCATCAAGAAGAAAGCAAAGTTAGAAAAGTTACAGGACATTCCAGAGAGGGCCCCGCAGAAAGAAGGTTTGCAGAACTGGAACTCCGCCAAGATATCAGAACAACGAAAATTGGCACTTTGCCACGATGAAGAAATATGACCGTTGGAGGTGTCCCGACCATTAGAACAATGCTCCAGAACGACTAGAAATGCAGTTATTGCCAGAACGTTCGCCACTAGACCGTTGGGACCATGCCATAACATAGGGAATAACATTGATTGAGGTGTTCCTGCCCATTGATAGAGTTCGTTACGACGTTGTCTATTTATCTTGTCAATCGTTGCATCGAGAACACTTTTGCCAATTGTGATTATCCGAGCCCACAGAGGACTAGTTTCTTTTGCACAGTGATCATTGAGACCTCGCCATCTATTCTATTACATTGAGTGTTTGTTCACCGACCTAAGATATCAGATATCGAGTGTGCATGTCGAAAAAAATTTAGCGCAACAAAAAAAGTCATCGAAGAGATCCTAATAGACCTCATGGCCGAGAAGGTGATGTCCACAGGCATCTAAGCCTCATCGACGAGAGGAGTGAAAGCATCCCCGTCGACTGACCATGGATCTGGACCATCCCGAGCCATGACTGAGAAACAAACAAAGCATCATGATGACTTGGCGAATGCGAAGCTAATCCCATCCATCCTTCCCGACTAAATCCCACCCTTGGCCGGTGTGGTAAGTCATGACAATGTCCTAAGGGACTTCGACTACACAGTGATCACTGCGTACCTCCTGAAGGGAATACGCGCAGCCAGACCACAGTTGGAGAGGATTTCAACATTGAAGATCAGTGACTATAACCTAGGAGACCATAAGAGCTATGGAATTCTTGCACCTCACAAATATTTGACCAAGACCAAGGGGAAGAAGTTGAAGATCATCCCCCATCCATGGATTATAGACATCGCGAGGTCCACTATATTTAACGTGATGAAGATACCACACTTTAGAAGACATCAGGAGGTTAACGCATGCGTTAAGCTCCTGCTGTCGTGCTTCCACGGTGGTTATCTGTGGTTGGACAAGTGTATCACCGTCAATCTGGCGTTGATCCATAGGATCACCGGATTAAGCATGCAGGGACCAGACCCACAAGAATTTTATCAAAGGAAGGTTGCAGATCACGCTATGACGCAGAAGATTAAAGACACCTATGGCGATGTCGAGAAGGGGAAGCGAGGCTACAAGGTAGCCTCCATCTAGAATGGCGTAGTGTGCCTAGCCTGCCAGTTGATCGCTGGTAAGCTAGTAAGGAAGAACAAACCCACGTAGGTCACAGGGTTCGTTGTTGACCTCATAGGAAAATGCGTGGAAGGATTACAAATGAACCGGGCGAGTTACCTCGTCAAACAATTAGAAAAGGACTTTCGTGAAGCTCAGGATCAGGGCTATGAGTTCCATTTTAGCTGGATACTAATCCTCATCATGTTCATTGCTTGGGAGATGTCGGAAGGAGCGACCTTCCCTGACATTGAGTCGTTCAAGCCACTAGCTACGAAGTTCACCACGCTTTGGTATTCAAGTGATATGGGGAAACAATGGAAGTCGAATGCGGTGTTGCATACATACTACCTATAGTTAAAGAGGGATATTGAGTCTTTCCCTCACATGACGTCGGACACCATGGAAAGGTTCATACCATTTGCGAAGTTCCACGCATATAGGAATTTTATATATATCACTATGCGCAGAGACGAACATAAAGAAGAGCTTCAGTCCTATTACAAGCTCACCGATGAGGACATGGAGGAAATCACCAAGGAGTGGCCTGAAGAACTCCTAGTTCCATTTAACCACATATAACTATCCGAATCAGACCTCATTGGAAGTCTGGTGGTTACTCACGAAGAATATGATGCACCTAGCAGTAGCAGGAAGAAAAAGAAGGAAGATGTACAGGAAATACACAACACATTAGAAGAGACTGCATCATATTCACCTAGCGGAGGAGGAGACGATGAAGTGAACAAAGAAGAGAAAGAAGGGGAATAAAAAAAGCAGAAGCAAGGTGAAGTAACACTGCCTAGGAACCCCCTTGAAGAGGTAGAGAAGTCCAAGAAAAGAAAGGTTTCCCCAACAAAACCTACATCGAAGAAGAATTCCAAAGCTAGTAAGTCGAAGTTGCAGAATGTTCTCACGGTCCCTAACTTTGAATTCATTATCGCAGTTGTATCAGACGCCTCAGAAGATATTTTGCAGAGAAATGAAGCAAAACAAGAAACCATGTATGAAAGAATTGAAGCAGATCTGAGAGGGGTACAACAAGCTCTTCACTCCAGCAACGTAGTGTCCACTGCGCCCCCACCATCAGAAGAAACAGAGTTGGGAGATGAGCTTTCCCAACTTCGTAGAATAACTGATGTAACCAAATCTCACCTTCGTTGTGTCCAGGAAGAAAAAGAACAGGCTACAGTGGCCCTGAAGCAAGTACAAGAGGAATTCATAGAGCAACACCGAGTTGCACAACAAGAGAAGGACGAACTCCAAATAAAGTTCGAAGAGGATAAAGCACAGATCCAGAAAGAGAAAGAACAACTGCTCATGGAGCAGGTTGGAGTTAAAGAAGCAGTCAACAAAGCACTTTGTTCTGTGACAGGCTTAGAAAAGATAGAAGAAGACCCCGTGGAGAGTCAAGTAGCGAAGCTTTATGCAGCCATCCAACAAATTCAACAGAGAGTAGCATAATTGGAGTTACAAGAAGTAACAAGCACTCCGTAGGAAGTAAGAGACCAACGAGAAGAAATCGCCCGAAGGGTAGTCCAGAGAATTAAGGCATTAGCCTTGGAATCTAAACAACTTAGCAGTCGAAGTGCGTAGAATTATGAGCACCTTACTGAGGACCCTGAACTAAAGACACTAGAGTCGCAGCTCCAGGAAGCAAAGAAGCAAGAAACAATAGTACAAGCGCAGTTGAAGCCCTTGTCAACGGTCGAGTGAATGAAAATATCCCAAGAATAGCGCACGACTCAACAAAAGGTCCATGTCATATAGAGAAAAGTCATGGAAGTGACTCAGAAGCTCCAGCCAGTCCAGGATGAAGCTTGCCTAATTTTTGAGGAGATTGAAGGATGAGGAGAAGAACTAGAACAAGTAGTCACTTAAGTCGAAAAAGGATTGGAAGGACCTGTGACAGAGGCAGTTATTTAGGAGTTCACCGAGCAGGAGGCCTTGGCGAAGTAGCAGGTCAAAGAATCTCGAGCCAAGCTTGAGGCGTTTAAGGCAGAGTTACCCATATCAGAGTGACTCGGGATGAGTCACAGGTGAGTGTTGGGGGTCTATTGGCCCTCGACCAAGTTTTGGAGAACCTTGGTCACATTTGACCATTTTTGGGACTTTGACAGGCTGGTCGAAGACAGAGTGCGAGGAGAAGCGAAGATCATGGGATCTCGACCCCTTTTTAGGGAAATTTTGGGTTTAGGGTTTATGTAATGGGTATGGGATGTCGGCCCATGGGTTTATCCATGTTTAGGCCCATTTTGTAATGTATAAATAGAAATATAGGCGATGTAAGTAGAGAGATCTGGTAGAATCAGCTTAGTGCGGAGCTAGAGGCTTTGTGCGTACTATGTGTTAAGACTTGTAGAGCTAAGTGCAAGTGATTGTAAGAAGCTTGTGTGCAGACTATGTAAGAAGGCTTTGTGCTATGACCTAACTCGGGGAAGGAGGATCTGGTGAGGTGCGCGTAGATCTCATGTCCTATGCATAGTGGGGTTATTGGGCTCTGTGCATGTAAGAAGATTGAGATAATGTAATAAAGAAGAGAAGAGTTTGTGTACGTAGCCCCATGCTGGGGTGAACCACATATATCCTATGTTATGATTGCTTTGTGCATTATGGTTGTTATATTGTTCATATGATTTAATCTTAGTGTAGTAATGAACGTTTAATATGAACTTGGTATGATAGATTAAGTGCTTAGTGATGTGAATGAATTCTAGATCTGATCTCTTTCCATATGCTAAGTGCTTAGGTGTGTTAGATTTGGTTGAATATTGCGTTGTTTTGTAATTAGGGTTTGGACCTACAATGTGAATAAGGGTTAAATAATGATGAATGCTAACTTCTAAGTGTTTTGTTAGAGTGGTGTAATCACATGTATGTGTCCCATCTAGGTTGCAGACATTTGAGTCCTGCAACCACCCCTGCCTCTACCTCGGGTGAGACTTCATCTGCTACGCAGGTGTTTTCGAAAGGGTCGGTAGTTAGGGTTTTTTTGGTGCATTTTTGAAGCGTTGAACCCTGGGTCTGCCCCTATGCCAACAGGAAGCACCAATAATGTTGCAGACTGCCTCAGTCGACCACCACTCATGGCGATAACTGGCGTGCTCAAATCTTGTGGGCATGAGACTTCTGATTGGTTGCTTCTCTACAAGAGAAATCCAGATTTCGACCACACATACAAGATGCTCTTTGAGGGTAAATGAGTTTTGAATTTTCACCTCCAGGATGCACTACTATGTCACTCGGGACACCTTTGTGTTGCTTCAAGCGAGCATGCCAAGATGATTTGGGAAGCTCACTATAGTCGGGTCGTTGGGCATTTTGGGTTCGAGAAAACAGTGGCAGTACTGCAAAAGTATTTCTATTAGCCAAACCTTCGATAGGATGTCGGGAAGTACATCATATCCTACACTGTCTGTGCCATTTCCAAACCGACCATCAAGAAGCAATGCCTATATACTCCTATGCCTACCCCTAGTCGACCTTGGGAATCCATCTCCATGGATTACATGTCGGGCCTTCCTTCTCCTAAGAATGTCAACGACTGTGTTTTCATGGTCTTCGATAGATTCTCGAAGATGGCCATTATGGCGGCCTACACGAAGAATATCACAACAGAATCCACTGCTAAACTCTTCTTTGAACGAGTGTGGGTACACTTTTGGATCCCTTTGTTAGAATATGATGGATGTGCTCATTTTACCATAGACAATATCACTATTGTCACCCAACCATAGGCCAAAGCCACCCTTCGAGCACCTTAACCTTGACAGAGAATCATTCCAGAAGCAAACCCTAGGCTAGATAACCAAACAAAGGGTAACACGTCTTCCTCCAAGGATAGTGCACCAAACAAGAGCTGATCGGATAGTCCAAACCATAACCAAGAGATAGTCTAAGACAAAACGAAATATGCTAGCTACAGCAGCTACAACAATAGCTCTCCTCCAAACCTGTGCACAAAATTGACTAACTGTAGTGCGCACAAGTGAGCTCTACAGTTCTGAGAATACCTGCCAGAATGAAGACTGGCCTCCTGTATTTATACTAATTCTAGCTAACTGCCTGGGCCAACTTCTCATTCTGGGTACCTATTTACTGAGTATATAATATTTCTTCTAGTCGACTTCTTCTCTTGGAGGCTAATAACCTAATACACATTATCCTCTTGAGCCAACTTGTCTTCTAGGGTTATTAGCCAACTCATTAGGGTTTCTTCTTGCTTCCCAGAGTATTCAATTCTCATTAGGTTTACACATGGAGGTAAATACCTCCTGCAACTACCATAATATAAACACTCCCTCCTAGCTAGGGAGGTATTACAGGTAATGGTCTTGAGCACAAACATACCATTCACCTGGTAGCATCAACATAGTTGTATAGACTATCTCATGACTAGATCATGAGCACCATCATCACTATCAATGTCATCAACTGCATCATCTCTCGAAACCATACTTCATATGAGTAATCAGACATGATGCTGGATAAGTCACTCACTCCATAGAGTGAGACAATAACCATCCTTCTAATCTGGACATATGTCCTGGACCATTTTCCGTCTGGGAAATATCTGTCCATTGATCATCCATCTAGTTGATAATCATTTCCAACACTGTTGATAGTCTTCAAGTTAATCGAAACAATATCATTCAATATAACACAACTGTGTCTATCCATAGTAGTACAAAACCACAATCCAATGGTACACTACCACACCAAGTAGCACACATATACTTGATCAATGAAATATAATCATAATTAGTGGAACACATCCACCATAGTAGCATGCATCTACTGTCCAGAGACATATAGTCTCCATAACAATCATCTGATATCAACCTGCACATAAAACATTGTTATGATATAAACTGATTCATTTGGGCCATTCTTCCACTCACATTTGTGCGATCTGGAAGAGCATCTTCCCTCAGAAAGTCGAACATCAATGATGAGCTATCTGGACTATTCTTCTCAAGCAAGGAAGAATAATTGTCCTGATTTCAGAGCCTGGACCATTCCCCACCCTAGGCGATTCCTCCGACACTAAACAAAGTGTAACCTGGAGAGAATGAGTCTTCCCTAAGGAATGCATGTCTCTGATTGTTGAACCTGGACCATTCCCCACCCTGGGCCATTCTTTCGGCACTAAACAAAGTGCAACTTGGAGAGAATGAATCTTCCCTAAGGAATGACTGTTTGGACCATTTCCAAAGGAAATGATTGTCCTGCACCAACCTCCAAAACAGACCATTCCCAATGTTAACCACAATGGGAAATTGTTCTCCAGCGAGGCAGGCCAGTCTTCTTGAGTAACCCTCAAGAAGAGAGACTGCCCTAGACCATTCCCCATGTTAACCACAATGGGAAATATTTGTCTATGGTACATCAACAATCCATCGAACCATTTTCATTACAAAAATGATCGTTCAATATGGACCATTTTCCGAAATGGAAAATGTCTATCCGTCAGAAATCTCAAACAAATTTCCGAACTGGAAAGGCACTGCTCATCCTGAACCATTTTTTGAACTGAAGAATGACTGTCCATAAATCAATACACATTAGTTCTCCCTCCCAACCTGGGAGTCATCCCTTCCTTTTTCAATAGGGAAGTCATCTCCACGATCTCCAGCTTGAGTACACAAGCTCTTCTATCTTGGACATAGGCCTTACCAAAATGTCTTCTTATCTGCTCGTCTGTGGATATATATATTTGAGAACCACTTTCTCCTTTCTGGACTTCATCAAAGAGAGTGTAATGCTTGATCTCAATGTACTTTGGTCTATCTGGAACATTGGTATTCTCTGAAGGCTTCATATAGCTCTAATCAATCATTGTTGGATTCCTCTTTGTTTCTTGCTAGCTCACAACATCGTGGAAAGGGTCAAACTGGAACATATCAAAGTGATACTTCTTTGAACTTCATGAGTGTTTGTCATGGATTAGCGATCCGAGCTTCTGAATAACCATTCTGATATAGTATCTTTGTTATAGAGAGTCTTCACAATGCTTCTGCTGTGCATTGGATATTCTCCACCAAGTTGTCTTCTTCCATCTGCATACAAGGGTATCTTTCTGGTATACCTCAAATCCTTGAGGTTTCTCTTCATACGCTCTTTGTTCAATTTCTCTGGAGAATAATCTTTGCCTTTATATGATGTAAAACTCCAACCCATGGATATTGCGGATGATATAATTACTCATGTAGAAGTATGTCTGGTTTACTGGAGCAAACAATCATCATAGTCTTCTCCCTCCATCTAGGAGAACCTCTAGTCCTTGATCTCGCAATGCTTTCATTCATAAGTATTTCATACACTATTCTTCATCACAACCTTCAGTTCCTCTTCTTGATTTCTTTTCGTGAGTTCATATCAGGCTAGTAATCTTGTGATTCTCAATATAATGATTGGTTGTTTTGGATTCTCTTTCTTTCTTGGAATCTTCATGTTCTTCCTCATGTTTCTCTTTGGTTCTTGAGTCTATGGATTTTTCTATAGATTCCATGATCTGAAGATTACAAATTCTACCTTTCATCGTAGAATCATGGATGTGGATGGAAAACCAGGGATACTTTAAGGCTTATTTTCGAAGAGGGATTTTTATGAAGTCAAACTGAACACATACTGCTTTTCATGGCTGCTACCATGGATATATACTACATCATCTTCAATGGATCATAATATTAGCTCCCTCCTAATCCTTGCTTCATGTATGAGGGCATGTTTTTATTTTGGAAGTATAATCGAATCTCTCCATCTAGGAGAGTCCACGCTTTCGTCTGCATCCTTATTGCTTTCTGCAAAGTGTCACATATCTTTTTCCAATTTTCTCTTGATTGTTGACTTCTTTCTGTCTTTACTTCTTCTAGGTTTCTTCAAGATTGATTCTGATTTTAGCTTATCTTGTAATAGCTTCCACATGAGCTGTTACCAGGGGTTGTTGATGTGATTCATCCTTTCATGTGTATTTCCATGTCTGATAGTCATAGCAATTCTTATCTTGTTGTTCTTCCATAGGTATAGTTTCATTTCTAAGAGATAGATATATAAGATATCTACTAAAAACATGCTATGTACAAGAACTATGAAGAGTATTGTTACCTTATGTTAGAAGAAGAAGTATGTTTTGTCCTGCTTGGTCTTCTTTGTGGGTTCCTTTTCTTTGGCAAATAATGCTTCGTGTGTCTCCTTCCTTTTCTTTAGCTCGGGACAATAATTCTTGTAGTGACCATACTTTCGACAGTTGAAGCATTGTATTTCTGACATATCTTTCTTTTGATTTGGCTTCTTCCTTGAGCCAAACCTCCTTTTGTTCCTGACGTTCTTGAATCTTGTTGTGAAGGCTTGATTGGGGTTTCTATTTTTCACTGATCCTTGATTCCGCTTGAGCACAACAAGTCCAAAGTTCTTCAAATGTAGGATACTCCTTCCTTGTGTTCATGCTTGCGGCAAATACATCCCATGTCTTGGGAAGACCATTGAGTACTATGTTTACAAATTCCTTCTCTAAAATGATCTCTTCAATAGCTTGTATTTGATATATTAACTGATATATTCTCACAAAGTATGATGTTATGCTGTCATCATCACTCATCTTCATGTCATGGAGCTCATTCTTCAGACTCATAACTTGTCCAATGTTTATGACTGAGAAGATATTTGTTAGGGCATCATACATATTCTTCAATGAGTCAAGATGGGAGATGTAGGGTATCAAGTGGTATTTTATAGAGTCCACTATGATACTCATGGCATTGATGTCACCGTCTTTGAACTTCTCCATAACTGCAATGTTTTACGGTTCCTTCTCTTTTCCTTCTTCAAACTCTGGTTCCATGATCTTTCCTTTCACGATATCGAGCACTTTATTCTTGGCAAGGATGAGGTCAATCCTTGTCTTCCATGCTATGAAGTTAGAATCTCTATCTAACTTGTTTTCTGACTTCATAGAGTAAGTCATGGCTTCTTTGACTTGGTCAACCCTAGATTTGACCAAAAACTCAAACTTGACGTCTTGGCTTGCTGAGAGTACCGGGAGATGCGCTAGGCTAGGGAACACTGGTCTATCCAGAAATTAGGTCAATATCTTCACTTAAGGTGCCTCAACGAGAGGATTAGGGTTTTTGCAACTGCACCTGCTAGTAACCCTAGTGACAATGCTTTGGTGACTGCTCTTGCTAGAAACCTTAGAGGAATTTCTTCAACAATCTTAATATCTTTATGGCTATGCTTCCTTCCAGCAGTTAGACTGAATGAAGGAGGTGTGGGCCCATAACCTATTAGAATATGATAGATGTGATCATTTTACCATATACAATATCACTATTGTCACCCAACCATAGGCCAAAGCCACCCTCCGAGCACCTTAACCTTGACAGAGAATCATTCCGGAAGCAAACCCTAGGCTAGATAGCCAAACAAAGGGTAGTGCATATTCCTCCAAGGATAGTGCACCAAACAAGAGCTGATCGGATAGTCCAAACCATAACCAAGAGACAGTCCAAGACAAAACGAAATGTGCTAGTTGTAGCAACTACAACAACAACTCTCCTCCAAACCTATGCACAAAACTGGTTAATTGCAGTGCACACAAGTGAGCTCTGCAGTTCTGAGAATACCTGCCAGAATGAAGACTAGCCTCCTATATTTATACTAATTCTGGCTAACTGCATGGGCTGACTTCTCATTCTGGGTACCTATTTACTCAGTATATAATATTTCTTCTGGACGACTTCTTCTCTTGGAGGCTAATAACCCAACACAAATTATCCTCTTGAGTCGACTTGTCTTCTAGGGTTATTAGCCAACTCATTAGGGTTTCTTCTTGCTTCCTGGAGTATTCTATTCTTGTTAGGTTTACACGTGGAGGTAAATACCTCCCACATCTACCATAATATCAACACCCTTAGTCTATCATCTTATATTGGGACAACAAGTTCCTCAATACATTTTGGTCCAACCTCTGGTCAATGCTGGACACCAAGCTCACCAAGTCCACAACTTTCCATCCCAAAACTGATGACCAGACAAAGGTCATTAACAGGATGATCGTACACATTTTGTGCATGTACAACTCAAATAATCCACAAACATTGTATGAGAGCTTCCCCTATGTACAATGTATCTATAACTAGGCCCTGCACAACTCAACCAACCACAACCCCTTTCAGGTGGGCTTGGGATTCCAACCACTATGTCCCATTGATGTAGCCATACCATTTGCAGCTACTCCAACTGATTCGGCTCATGTCCAGTCTGAAGCTGCCAAGGAAAACAACTTCATTCATCGCATTCATCACATTCGCCAACAGGTTCATGACATATTGGACAGAGCCAATGTTAAGTACAAGCAACAACATGATCAACATCGGGTGCAACACAACTTCCAGGTGGGTGACAAAGTGTGGCTACATTTGCAGAAGGAGTGCCTCACTAGACCCTACTGCAAGCTTTTCCCACTCTGATATGGGCCATACACCATCACCAAGATTGTAGGGGACAATTCCTTCGAGATCAGTATCCCACCATTCCTTGGTCTGCACCCAGTGTTCAATGTGGACCACCTTCGACCTTACTTTCCACCTCTACTGCACACATCTGACCTGGAAGAACAACTCACACCAACAGAGTTAAATCCAGACTGCATGGAACAATCTACAACTGATTGGATTATGGAAACACAGATCAATAACAACCACCAGTAGAGGATTCACCTATATCGAGTTGTCAAAGTAGGCCAACTCCTTCACCAGGGCAAGTGGCTCACCAGGGACCAAGTTCAATAGAAGTTTACTCATCTCATGGAGGAACTCAACGCAATGGGGACCATTGCTTCCTAAGGGGGGAGGAATGATCTAGGTGGATATTTCTGGCCACCCACCTATTCCACTTGGACCCCCACCATTGTTTCTTTCAGTTTTTAAGTTTCCTTAATTGTAGCACAATTTACTATTTTTGGCAGTTTTTTAGGTCCTAAACTTCCGGAGCCATTTTAGGCCCTAAACGAGGTTTTTTGGGCACGGTTCATCACCATTTATTTTCCCAACAATTGTAGTCCTTGGATAGATCTTTCTAACGATTTATCATTTGCGTCAAATGAAGATAGTATGCCAAAGTTACGACCCCGGGAAATTGATATACCAATTTACCCCGACGGGGCCCATATTCTGACGTTTCATCTCCTAGGGTTAGGTTTTTTGGGTGTTTAGGGTTTCCATTGTTTTTCAATAATATATATGCCTTCGAGCCTCATTGGAGGAAAAATTTCATAGGCCTGTAGCCGCCACATATCTTCTTAGAGATAAGCTACCAACGCCCTAGCTAGTTTATTTCTATTTTGTTTGCAAACAAATTTTAGTTCTTTGATATTAATGAAATGAAGTGTTATTTCTGTTGCATCTTTGTATTATTAGTTCTTTGATATTAATGACTTGATTTACTCTTAATATAGATAGCTATATGAATTTAGTCTGGAGAATCCTAGGACATCACATTCTATAGATGGGTTGATTGGATCCATGACCCATTTCAACCCATATGGTGGATCCTCACCCTCTTACTGTACCAGTCACTATGGTAACCCTTACAAAGGATCTCCCTTTTATTAGGATCTCCCTTACATCTCAAACCTTCCCTCCTTCAATGTTTGGGGGGCACAACCTAGTGCATCCCTTGAGCCACTTGCCACCTCAAGGTATGTCAATTCTATCGCATATAAATGGGACCTCGTGCAATGGTCAAAATTGAAATAGAGGGGAATCTACATCATAGAACCAATATGGGACCCCACAGTAGAACAACCCATACTACCCATTCCCTAGTCTCTCACAACCCAGTGCTAGGCCACCATAGGCCTAACAACATGTCGATGTCAAATTTGTCCAAACTTTGCTAGTACAACATGTTCAAGCATTTGAACAACTGAATATGGGAAATATTTACACCCAACATAATAATTCTAAGAACAAGGGTAAGAACAAACAAAAAACTAACCAAGGATAGTACCCCTAGAACCAAAATACCCAAGCTAGGGGAAATGATAATGCTAGTAATTAGAACCAAAACACTAGTAATAACAATAACAACCAACAAAAATAGGCCTATGGTGGATGAAGGCCTCATGGTGACACAACTCCCAAAGTACCAAAGTCGCCTCTAAGGTGCATTATTTAGAACCCTCATACTAGGGCCACTCATAGATACATCATTGTGGATGACTTATGTCAATCCTCTACAACTATGTCCACACTAGATGTTTTAAAAACCTATTCTTCTCAAAGGAAATATTTGTTATCACTATTGGGGGAAATCTACCTTTTGACTCACACCTCATCATATTTGATTTGTTTAACTCAAATCCTTGACTCGCATCCTTTTTCACATTCTAGATATCTATCATAGTTAGGAATATAATGACTCATAGATGCATTATCGATGAGGGAAAATCTACTTGCATTATGTCCAAGAACGCCTGGAAGATGTTAGTATATGGATATTTGACCTCTTTTTCTATCACCCTTTAGGCATATGATGGTCAACCATCTCAACCCGAGGGCATGATTCAAAATGTCCCTATATATCTAGCAATAAAAATGGTCTTGATCAATATCAAGGTTAGAGATGGCCCCTTGGACTATAACATTCTTTGTAGATGTATCTACATGTACACGATGAAGGAAGTCACTTCGTCTATGTTTCACACCATGATCTTTCCTCTCAATGGAAAATTCATCACAATTGACCAGTTGACACATTACAAAATTTATCCAATCATGAAATTGGATAACATCCTTCCCCTCATTGGGGCACACCTTGAGTTTCCATCCTTGATGGAAATGGGTCCAGGGATCTTTAAAGACTCCTCACTCCTTGGAACACATCAGAGTCAACCACTTTTTGTTACAACCCTAGATTATTCCCAAGTGTGCATCATCACCTCTATCATGATAGAACTATATTTCCCCCTCCTTTGTCACTAATATTCCATCCATAAATGACCAACCAATGTCTTCGCAGACCATTCCTCATCCCCTCACTCAAATTTCATTCTTCTACCCACCACTAGGAGTTACAAATTACTAGGTAACATATACACTCATGCTTCCAAACATGGTGTTAGTAATACCTGGATGATATCTTACCCCCATTTATGGTGCCAATACCTACACTTCTACCCCAAATAATTGCACAACCATTGTAGACCCCTTTCAATCCATTGTAACACAACTTGGTCACACAACAAAGGGTAAGTGTACAACCACTAGGAAACAAATAATAAGGTTGGGGAAAATACTTAGACCACACCTCGAGTATCCCCTCCTTATGCACTCTGTGATGCACTGGTTCACCCTAGAAACCTATGCCCCACTCTTCCTGAATTAAGGAACCTTATCCATTTACCAAGGAAAACACCACTGCTACCCACGCTTCCCATAGGGATGTCTATAGAAACTTCAAATAATTCCACCATTGTGCACATTAAAAAATTGCATACAAATCATCCTTACACCATATGTTCAACATACGACCACTACACCCATCATTGTCCTGATCTACCACATTTTCATAACACTGATCATAGTCCATCAAACATCTCTACTAGCACCCAACTAGTTGACATCACAACCGACATTAGTCACCAAGTCTAGTACTCCACTATTTATTATGTGTCCAACTCACTGAACTCATGAAATAGTTTCCCATGCACGTTGTGAGGGAAATTGGATCACTTCACCCACCCGTGTCCATTTATAATTGAATACTAAACTCATTATATGACCACTATTCAACATATTTTATAATCCCTCTAGACAATAGGATCCCCTAACATTGTATCCACCTCTTAGGGCTACCCTAACTCTCCTCCCAAGGAGCAGGCACCACCACCTTCTTCCTCTATGGCCTCCTTGGTACACTAAAAAAAGGAGATATCCCCTTCTTCCTCACCCATTTTCTTGGTCATCCCTTGACAAGAAATCCTCCTTCCTCTTGGAGAATATGACACGCATGAGTGTGTACATATATTCTATATTTCTTCATCCATAGTTTTGGTACATTCAATCTAACACTCATCAGTTATCGGTATCGACACTTTCCTTCCATCATCAATAAATTTTACAAACACTATAGGTGTTACACATGATTTTGGTCACTCTGGTGATGTATCTACAGTTATGTGATCAAGCCCTCATAAGGACTTTTTTCCTGAGAAAAGTGACTATTGTCTTCCTCTACAAAGCATATTTTTAAAGTGAGTTCCCAGGCTGCATATGATGCAAAGTGCGAAAATCCTCATTCTCGCAAGTTTCTCTATACTTGGCCTGCGAGGAGTTCGCAGTTTCCTCTATAAGCAGGGTGCGAACCTGTTTCAAGGCTAAAAATGGAAGAAGAGGTTACAAAGGTTCTAGAAGAGGATCTTCTAGAAAATGAGTTGGCGTTCGCATGGTTGGCATCCTACTGACTTTTCAGATTTAGTGGGATCATCCTCATCTATTTAACCATCTCTCCTCCTCCTATATATTGAAACGTTTCTCATGGAAAAGGTTAAGCAAGATTGAATGAATAATTGGTGAAATAATTGTGTGAAGAACTCTGTTTGGATAGAAGCTTGAAGACTCTATTTGTCTATCGAGTTGTACTGGATCTTCTTCATACAAGTGTAGAGCAAGTGTGTGTGTTGGAACCAAGGATCACTGAAAGAAATCTTGCAACATCAAGGTGATCTGGTTGCATCTTCTACATCTTTCATTTAATATAATACATCGATATGTCCCTTTCCCATAAAATCACTCTTATTGTATTGCATAACTCCTTGATCATATGCATAGGTTGACATTGAATATACTTTTATATCTTCACTTTGGTTGGTTTGTGTTGTCTTGGACGTGATTTCACAAGAGCACCGGAGCAAAGTAGGAACAACAGATATTTAAGGAAGCGATATAAAGGTATGTCACTCATTCCTTCTAGGTAGTCGATTCAATGACTGCAACTTAGAGAAAGAGTCATGTCCTGTCCTGTTTTGTTCTAGATCCAGGTGGATTTAGGGAGATCAGTTAGTGTCCGCACCTATCGATTTATCCAGTAACAATAGGGCCATAGGCCCACTCTTTTTGTGAAATATTGACATTTGTTTGTTCCTTGGCACCTAGTGTTGTGTCTCTTTCATGAGATATGTTTGGCATCAAAATACCAAGCCATCCCATTCAAGCCTCTTAGATGTACTTCATTTCACCTTCGCACATATTATTTTCGGATGAGGACATTCTAGAGGTGATGATGGAACCTGAATACCCTAGTATGCAATGAACCATCGGTCATTCTTCCTCCCTCGAGATACATTTCAACCTATAATGTCATCTGACATATGTGTGGTTGAATTTTGTTTTTGCATTCTTCCTGGGAACACAGATTGGTTCAAAACCCCAATCCCTATCCCTGACACTTTTGAAGAAGGAAATATGGCCAACGTTTCCTCGACCATTAAAGTGGGCATTTCCATAAAACCATGCATCAATGAATATATTCTCCTCGGAGTCACATGCTCCGTGAAGGAATTTCTTTCATATGAGGCTCTTTTTTAAGAGTTTCAAGACATATTTATTGGGTCATACATAGAAATTCCTAGTCTCAACCTTGCCATTGTTAAACACTGTATTATCACATGGCCTAATGTTGTGCATGTTCAACAAAAACAATGGGAACTTCACCTATCCAAAGCGATGTCCATGAAAGTGAAAATCGATAAGCTTAACAAAGCTAGTTTGATATATACCATTGCATACACTTATTAGGTCTCTTATCCTATCCTTGCCAACAAAAAATAGGTCATCATTCACGTTTTCACAAACTTTATATATTTGAACCAATCTTGACCGAAAGACAAATTCCTAACACCCTTCATTGATCACAAAATTGACGCTTGTGTCAGGCATGAGGTCCTCTCCTTCATGGATTGATTATTATGGTATAATGAAATCTAGAGATGTCATGTACATCAATATACAATTTCTTTCACTACACCATGGGGTACTTTCACATACCATTTCATTCCTTTTGTCCTAAAAAATTCTGGAGCTAACTTCCAATGTGCAATGACTTATGTATTTCATGACTTTTCCTATCTCATCCTAGCTTATTTACAATATCTCATGGCCATATACAAGAAGCGATCCCAACATCTGTAAGACCTTCACACTATCTTTCAGAGATGTCAAAAGCACAAGATTCATTTGAACCCTCTCAAGTGTGTCTTTTGTGTCATATCGAGTTGTTTTCTCAAATTCATTGTCTCCCAATAGGGAATCATGGTTGACGCCCTCAAGGTCTAGGATATTAATGAAATCCCTCCTCCCAAAAATTTTCACACATGGATTTTGTTTCTCTTACATAAGGGCATCCCTTTTCAATGGGATGACCAAGCTCAACAAGACTTTGAGGCATTGAAACATACTCTCTCAAAATCCCCATTGATTAGTCACCCAACTTCAATAAATATTATATCCTATACCTATTTTATTTAGAGGTATCAGTCGCAGGAGTCTTATTCTAGCAAGGGAAATATGGGCGAGAGAACACTATTTGTTATGTAAGAAAAAACTTTTCAATCCCTCCATTGAATTATAGTCATGAGGATAAGTTGGCCCTTGTCTTGGTTCACACAACCCAAAACTTGATATTCCATTACATCTTTGTACAGACAACAAACGTCATAGACAACTCTAATGCTATTTAGTACTTATACGATGCCAAATCAATGTGAAATTTACCTGATTGATCATAATTCTCTAAGAATTCAATCTAGATTTCAATACTCCCAAGCGTAATAAGGAACTCATCCTCAACGAGTTCATCATTGATTTATTATTTAACATTAAGGACCCACCAATAAATGAAAACGTCCTCAATTAATACCTGTCTTTACTCTCATCTGATGACTGATGACCCCTGGTAAGGTGATATCCTCACCTACCTTTTCGCAAAAACATCCAGTCCACATATTTCTCGGGATGATCATTGGCGCATTTGTCACCAAGACCCTCAATATATCCTCATAGAAGATGTCCTATATTGGCGGGGAGTGGACACCATGTTGCATCGATGCCTCGCCCTCAAAGAATCTGAATGGGTCCTTAATGATTTCCATAGTTGCGATGACAGAGGGAATTTAATTGGAATTTCCACCACCTAGAAGGTCATTCGTGTCAGTTACGTTTTTCCTACTCTTTTCCATGATTGTATTAATACAGTTGATGGGTGTTCTGTATGCACTAAAAACCCTCAATTAAATTTTCAACCTGGGGTAAGTAAACTTAGAGTTGTAGCACTATATGTGCCAAGGCGCAAAATCTAGAGGTAGTATAGTCTAACTAAGGAGATGGTCTATCTAAGGGATAATCTACTTAATCAAAGAATATCAATGAACAAACCCTATCAAGGAACTTAAACTATTTACCCTAAGTAACTTTTGAACAATCGATCGATGGATTGTCCTAAGAAAGCAAATGAAAACCCTACTTTGAGCAAGTTAACTTAATCAATATAACGATAAAAAATCAAGCCATCTATTTAATCTATTTAATGAACAAGAAGTAAGCAAATACACAATTAAATAACTTAACCTACGAAAACTTATGCAGCAAGTAAACTAATTAAAACTACTTAACAAGTAACTAATCAACTATTAAGCATGTGAACTCTATTTTTAAGATAAACTTCATAATTACTTCTAATCTACAAAAGGAAATCTTAACCTATGGAATAAAAAACATCATAACAATATTCAAAGATTAATCAACAATTACTCTTAATCTATGATAACAACAAAACTATGTTTTAATCTACAATAACAAGAAAAATTTGAATATAATGTTGATGATTATGTCTTCGGTGTCTTATGACATCACGATGACACTTAACAATTAGTGATAAATCAAGAGGGATAAATTCAATATTAACTTCTATAGCAAAGTGAAAGGTATGAATTAGACAACCTAATGAGAACTTAGCCATTATAGAAGAAATATCAACTACCCTGAAAATCCATGTGATCCTTCAATTTGTGCATTAGTTATCAACAACAAAGAAAACACGATTCTATTCAATTTAAATGCATTCTTATGCTAATGTAAGCAAATTCACACTATTAGAGAGTTATAACTAAAAACTAAACTCAAAATCAAACTTTGAATTAAAATTGCAATCTAGATCTAGAATGGACTTTGCATGAAGTAAACTAAACTAATCCTACTTATCAACAATTCAAATTGCAAGTTGAAATACTCATAAAAGTATAACTCAAATCCTACTTCTATCTCAACATACTATGAGAAAATTGGTAAGCAAATTGAATAACAAACTAGATAAGAAAGCTAAATAGAAAACTAGATAAGCAAACTAAGAATCAAAACTAGTAACTATCTATCCATCGAAACTTTGCCAAAGAAAATCTATACTATGTTTTACTCTGTTTTAATCCAATACTTTATTCTACTTTAATTTGCAGAAATTCAAACTTATCATTTAATCACACATCACGGTTAGTAGATGAGATTGCAAGTTATTTACTATTAATTAAAAATCCATGGCATATTAACTATCCTTCATAAGAAACCTGCAAAAAGGAAAACTGAAACAATTAAACTACGAATCAACAAATATACAGTATGTAAAAATGATAAAAACACATGTACACGAAAATGAAAGAAATAGCAATTGGAGAAGTTAACTATCTAACTATTCACCTATAACACTAGTGGTCCCCCCAACATGTGATGGCTACTCCTCAACAATGAATCATGATCTCAAGAAACACGATTTTGGCATTTTAAATTGAAAACACAGTTTTACAAAAGTTTATGAAAATGTCTCGAATTATACAGCAAAAACAATTCTAGCTTCACAATTCTTAACTTTTACACTTGTCTGACCACTACTGTGGTATTTATAGAAGTTACAAGTCGAGAGGTCGACCACTGGAAGGGTCGAACTCCTCTAAAAACAACAAGTTACATTAAATGCATTTTAACTGCCGGTGGCTTCTAGAAACCAAGCGAGTCACTCAACGTTCAACATAAAAACCCAATACAAGATGTCAAGAGCTCAATATCTAGAGGCCATGAGCACGAGCAAAACCCATGTCGCCAATTTTCCCATCATAGGCCCCCGATATAACAACCGCCAAATTGCCCACGGTTTTAGTGCAAGATGGAGTGTTGGATGCAGTGTCAGATGGAGTACTGGATGTAGTGTCGAATGGAGTACCGGATGAGCTGCTAGAGGGAAAAATGCCATGCAATTTTTCCCTGTGACACACAGATCATGCATTAGCTCTTTGGAATCATTAAATCATGCTGAATTAAACTTAAAACCATCACAAAAATTCAATTATACGTACATGGTATAAGTTATGACGATTTGGTATAAGAATCCTTAAAAAATTCTTCAAAATAGTAAAATACACATATAATGCCGAACAAAAAGGATCTAATCATCATCGTTAATTTATCCAAATCACAATCCCTACAACAGTCAATAAGTGTGAAAAATGCTAATTGTTCACACACAAAACATGAGCTCCACAAGCTCCCTTGCACCCAATTATTACAACCAACCCATTCTGTAAGTGGGGCATCAATTATAAGATGCAAAATCCACCATTCAACAATGGACACAAGTACATCATTGTTTCCATTGATTACTTCACCAAATTGGATGAATCCATGCCCACCTTAAAAAACATGACACACATTGTTGCTCACTTCTTCTTTAACCATGTCATCACTTGCTTCGGGGTCCCCTAGCAATTTTTCTTGAATAACAACAAACATTTTGAGAGTGAATTGTTTCATGAACTATCCTCCCTTCTTGGCTTCACCCATGAATTCACTTATCCATACTATCTGTAGTCAAATGGTGAGGTTGAGGCCATAAAACAATTCCTCAAAACCATGCTACAGTGTACAATTAACAAACACAAAACCAATTGACATCACATGCTTTTTCCTGCACTCTGGGTGTATCAAACAATGGTTGAAACTGCTACTAGCTTCACCCCCTTACACCTTTTCCATGGTGTGGAAGAAATCTTACCCATTGAGTGTGTGATACCAACTCTCCAAACAATAGTTTAACTACTATTAGACACTAATCCTCTTGAACAACTTATGGTCACCTTAGAGAGCATCGATGAAAATCAACGTTGAGCATTACAAAATAACAAAGCCACCAAAAATAACCGAAAAGCCACATTTTATCACCAAGTTCACCCTCATTCATTTAATGAATGTGACATTTTCCTAGCCTATGATATCTCCCATGATTCCTTAGGACCGAGAAAGTTTGAAATTCTTTGGTGAGGCCCTTTCATTGTCAAAGACTACCTCACCTAGGGAGCATACATTCTTGCTTACCGTGAGGGTAGTCTCCTTAATGATGCTGCCAATGGGTTATATTTGAAGAGATTCTTCCCTTGAGTATCCCCCCTACTCTGGACCACCTCTATATGTTTATTCTAGTTTGTAAAAATGTTTCTATATTTTTTAGTCTTCTTTACAAAACATCACATCTCTTTGATGCTCATGATCTCTTGTTCTTTCTTTCTTTACGAGATGAAGCACCAATCATTGTATCACATCGATTTTGTAGATGGTGCTAGTCAATGGACTTAAAATATCACTTTTGTGGCTTGGGACATTTATTCACCTTTGCACACACTACATTCAAGTGGAATATTCTTAGGCCCATCTACAAATAACCAACTAGAGTACCTACCATGATCGACCTACTAGTTGATGATGCTCAATTTCACATTTTCTATTTCTCCATATTCTTGGATTCTTAGCTTGTCATCTTGTAATTGAATAATGTTTACCACGTTTGCGATCCCTTATTGTTTATAAAATACCTGCAACTCAAACTATTTTCAAGGAATTTTGAATCCATAACATTCACACATATTCCCATAAGTGCAAATAAATTTGTAGACAATATTGTAAATGAAATTTTAGATTGGCATTTGTCACATTAAAACGTTGTTTATCATGATTTATATTTCATAATCATATGGGTGTTTTAAAATCATCAAAACATAGAAAGCATGTAATATAAATAAATAAATACATAAAGCACATTCACCACAGCATCAACACATCATTGTTGGGTTAATCTTGACTCAGTCATAGAGTCATTGATTAGGTCATCGTTGAGTTTACCTTTAGTGGTTTATGAAACCATGGTATACCCATGGTATTTTTCCATAGTATTTTATGTGAGTTTTTGTATGTCATTGCATGACTATATCCACACCATGCATGTCCATGCATGTCTTCACATGGTTATCTCCACTCCATGCATGTCTTTGCATGGCTATCTTGAGGTCGTGCATGTCTTTGCATGTCTATTTCCACTCCATGCATGTATTTGCATGGCTATCTCGAGGCTATGCATGTATTTGCAAGGTTGTCTTGAGGATATACTTGTATTTTCATTGTAATATAATTCTAGTAAAGGAATTAGGGTTGTAATTGAAGAAGCCTATTTAATGGTTTGAGATACTCCATTGTAAGAAGCCTAAGTGTCTGGTGTTTTCTTGGCTTGGTCAATTTGGTCAAGGTTATTAATAGATATCTATGGAGGTGTGGGTTCTCCTAGTTAATGGTTTCTAGGATATATATTAACTTTATGTGCATGATTTCTTGTTGTGTTATTTCTCTCTCGGTTTTTAACATGGCATCAGAGTTGTGTAGACTTGGACTCTCCAATGAGAGTGTTCTGATGTTGAAATCCATGATTATGAAATTGTTATTAAAGTGAGTGACATGTGTAAGAGAGATATGAACACAAATTGAAGTTATGGTTGATGGGTTTATGAACCATGGTGAATGACACATGGAAATGGAGCATAGGAAGAAGCTCATTGAAGATGAAGTAATCGATGAATGGGTGTTTTGGCTTATTGTATTTGGAGCAAGGAGGGATGATGGTAAATAAGCTAGAAGATGTTTCTTAAATCATTTTATTAGGAATATAGTGGATCGACGTGGAGCATAGGTGGAATTTCATTAAGGAAGAAGTATTCGACAAATGAGTGCTTATTCTCATTGTATTTGGAGTAAGAAGGGATGTTGGTAAATAAGTTGGTAGATGCTTCTTACATCATGTGCTTAGGAATACAATGATAATATAAGTACTTGGTCTATGTAATTGTACTTGGAGTAGGAGGGATGCTTGTAATGAAATTCGTTGATGTTTCATAGCATCACATGCTCAGGCATACAATGGTAATTTTTTTTATGGAGTTGGATTTTATAACATGTAAATGGGAATATAGATATAAGTCTTATTTAGGAATGCATACCCCTGGCTTGATGGTTCACTGATATAAAATCTATACGTAAACCTAGGTGATAGGGGGACATGCTGTATTCCTAATACCCAATTTATAAAATTTAAGGGGGGTAGGTGCTTATCTCAAGTCAAGTTTAAAGGGGGAAATGTTGGGTTAATCTTGACTCTGTCATTGAGTTGTTGATTAGGTCATTGTTGGGTTTACCTTTATGGACCCATGGTATTTTCCCATAGTAATTGATGTGAGTCTTTGCATGTCATTGCATGGATATCTCTACAACGTGCATGCATTTTCATGACTATGCATGCCCATGCATGTCATCACATGGATACCTCCACTCCAAGCATGTCTTTTCATGGATATCTTGAGGCCATGCATGTCTTCGCATGGCTCTTTCCACTCCATGCATGTATTCGTAGAGCTATCTCAAGGTTATGCATTTATTTGCATTGTAATCTAATTATAGTAAAGGAATTAGGGTTGTAATTGATGAATCTTATTTAATAGTTTGAGATAATCCATTGTAAGAAGACTTGAGTAGCCTCAAGTCGCTAGTGTTGTCCTGGCTTGGATGGTTTGGCCAAGGTTATTAATATATATCTATGGAGATGTTGATTCTCATAGTTAAAGGTTTCTAGGATAAATATTGGCTCTATGTGCATGATTTCTTGTTGGGTTATTTCTCTCTCAGTTTTTAATGATTATTAGGTGTCACAAAAATGCTTGTATATATATAAAAAAATTCCAAAAATGGGGCACATCGATACACCCAATCGACTCTCACTATGTTTGCACCATCACATCATATCCATCATGTAAAAAATGAGGGAATTGATATAAATATGTCATATAAAAAATGGGGACATCACCCCTATAAATGTGACATATACAAAATGCAAGCCATGCCCGTATACAAATGCACAAAATCTACATCCAAGCCACTAAGGTGATGGAAGCTCTAGGTATCCTTCTACTACTCTAGCTCCTCCCATCATTGACATCTTATGTCTAGTAGTAGAAACACATTCCATTTCCATCCATGACATCACTAGATTCCACTTAGGCTCCATGCCAATATAGGAATCTACTCACCCAACTTCCGTGACTCCATGAAATACTCAGTCAAATTGTCAGTGCAGGTCCATCATTTGGGTTTCAATATTTTCCACCGACATCTACTCTCCCCTCCTCTGGGTATACTCACCACCTATAGAGAGAATATCCAACCTCCACATTATGGTGGCCCTACTGCTTCCCTACTCTCTCTAGCTCCCCTCAGCCAATTACTACCAGTCTTCATGTTGGAGCAGGGGAATCCCTAGTACATGGATATCCCTCCCTTGTGGCCCCACATTTACAATAAAAAAAACAAGTTACCAATTTTTAATTCATACAATAAATAAAAATATGATATAAATCCATAAAATAAAGACAAAAATGTAGTAAAAAGTATACAAAGTACTCACGTATCTGATATGACACCTAGCTTAGGGGAAAAACCATATTTGAATCGTGTTAGTAGTCCATACCTATGTATGGGTATTCTAGGATAATATGAGGTAGCTTCAACCGCCAGTGTTGATAACATGGAGTGAAATACCTCCCCACATCCCCTCTACCCTCGGGAATGAGGATGTATCCCTATCGTCTCATCTGTGACTCTATTAGTCTAGCCACATATAGATCTATCTGCGAGTGTAAGATCACCACCTACTCAAAGAAGAAACAACAAAGGATCGATCTAAAGGAACATTCCCCCTCTTGACACCCACAACATCACGTCAACTAGGTAAAAATGGTCTCTCTCATTAGGGATGCCCATGCATAGTGTCATCCCTAGAGAACCCTTTCCACAATAATCATATGGGCACCCATAATCCATTGGGTACCCAAGGATTTGTATATCCACACCACCATAGCCACCATCACTCAATTGGCCAACTCTCGGTGCTACAGGGAAAATCCCCCTAAACCGGGTCTAAGGAATAGGCAGAGTGATAACTCCCTTAAAATATTGATCTACCTTTAATCTACCCCAAAACCATCTAAACTAAGTTATGAGAGAGAGGAAAGAGAGGGTTAATGAGTGCACCTTTAATCCTTACGTCTGGAGTCGATCTATTTCACTTGTTGCTGCCTCCTACATCACAAATCTCCTCCCAAAGCTGACTTGCAAGGGGTTAGGAATACAATGCAACAATACATACAATATCTAATAATCACTTTAAAAGTATAAAAATAGATATAATTTCTCTAATTAACAAGAACATCTAAACATAGGGTTTTGGGACAAGGATAATCTCTTTTATTCAAATTCAAGATAAAAAGGGTTACAACCTTCTCCAATGACCGCTCTACGAACCAAGTTCGGGCTCCTCTGTCGTGGATCCAAGTGCATCAATCCCACATTATCTTATCACAGCCAACATACCATCAAGGGAAGGAGCAAGGGTTTCATAAGGAGAAAGGCAGGAGGGGAAAGCTAAGGTTAAAACTTAGAATGAGATGCAAATATTGGGCAAAGAAAGGGAAGGGATTTTGGAAAAGTTTTCTTATTCTCTTTTTCATGTTCCTAAATGACTCCCCAAGAACTCTTTTTATATGAGAAAAATATGGTTATTCGGTTTGAGGACGAGATACAAGGGGTAAAATGGTTAGGATACCCTTCATAGCCCATAAAATCCATCGAATTCCGCGTAATTTTATATTTTTTGCAACTTTTGGAGGTAAACGTGGGCTAGATAGCATGCAAAATGCTTGTGCATGCAGAATAACTATCATGAAACACAAGTGTGTATGCAGTATATCAATATAGTAGGGCACATACACTATCCAAAAAAAGGTTTTTTAGAAGGAAGTCTCAACAGTATTTTTGGCAAAGTATGCAAATTGATGGGCCAATGTCTTGTATGCACATATATGACATTTTGGACTATAAAACTTGGGTATCATCAATCCAGATAAAACCCCCTTCACATATCCATCACCCGAGAAATACCACATCGCCAAGTCATATATGGTCATCCTTTCCTCTATTCACAGGCTCACCTCTATCATCTCCCTTCAAATGGAGAGCCCCATCAAAAAATAAAGGTCAACCTCAGTAGATAACTCCACCAATACCCTTAAACCTCGAAATCCTGATGGTTGGGCCTCCACATCCTAATCAAAAATCCCAATAGCTCCTCTTGGGAGTGAAGCAATGTGCATTCAAAAAAATTGAGAAGTTTGTAATCATCCAACTCAATTCAAACGATAGCGTCCCCCCGAACCTCCATTTAGAGTTCATCATAATCTTTCTCACACCACTAAATCAACATCTATGTTGGTTACAATAGAAGTGCCTATCCAAACATAAGTAGGTCATTCAGTATTGGCTCCTTCCATACACTTTCATTCACACAATTATGAATTTTGCATGATTGTATCATGCACAGTCACATGGATGGTTTTTTCACTATTGTTCAGAGAATAGTCAGGTGGTTTGTTAGCACAACTATTTTCCAATTAGATGAAAAAATTGTGCAATTGATCAAATGGAAATCACACAAGTATCAATGTGTCTCTCCATTTAATAGTCATGAAATTCTATGTGGGAGACTAGATTATAGTTTCACAAGTGTGCATGGCCAATGTCCCATCTCTCATGTAGATCATATGGCCACTTTAAAAAAGGATCTATATGTTCTTCAAAACACACCTAAGCTAGGAAATGAATGCGTAAAATTACCAAGCTGAGTCAGGAGCACCTATATGGCTCTTGTTGGGTTGAAAAATGCTCAGCAATGCATGTGCAAATGACTCTATAACATTGTGGGCTCCATCCGTTAGCGTCCAACTCAAGGTAGGTAAAAATGAGGTGGAATTTTGGACCCCAACCCATTTCATGTGGCCCTATCACAATGTTCCTTGAGTCCATACAGAAGCTCAAAATATTTATTTCCATTGGCCCTTCATCTCCCTCAAGATTACTAGACCATATGCATACCAACTCACCATTCACCTATTTACATGGAGACCCAACCCAGGGGTCCCTTCCCTAATTTGTTGTCACTACTCTCATCTCACAAGGATGAGCAACTTGATCATTGGGGCACCCCATCTCCGTGTTTTAACATTCAACTAAATTAGTTTTTCATTCATTGGTAATTGTACAAAGAACATTTTTTTACATGAAGTAATTATACTCTTTTCATCACACCCCATGGTCTCATTTCACCCGACGACGATCATAGTCACCTTTGGTTAGAGAATTCACAATAAGTCACCTATGTTTTCATAATTCTCATTGTTTTTGGTACCTCATGTATCCCAATACCCTTCATTGTGATCCCCATATACCACTCTTAACTACTTTTTATATGCAATCACTACTCCTCAAGTCCCAATTCGACAAACATTCCCCATAAATGATTGTCCCTCTGGCCTCAAATACTTTATGTCCAATTGGTTTTTTTACTTCTACCATTCTTAGCCATCAATTATGCTCCACCCAAAAAAAGTATTCAATCTCAATGACACCATCCATACTTATCAAAATTTCACCTCCATTACAATTTGTTATATGGTCCATATTCAATTTATTTCAAGGAACACTTCATCCTTTACAGTCGCATCTTCATTCTTGTCGACACAAAATCCTTCCTTTATTGAAATATTGTGGTATCTTGGTTCCCGTTTTCATAAAGAATGGTGAACCCCATATGAGACAGAGAGACTCATCATTTCTCTCTGGTTTTATTGACCCCGCTGATGTTCAACATCAACAAGCATCCACATCATCATGGGTCTTACCTTGCGAAAATTGCAATATCCAATTCCAGTCAAAGACTCCTGGGATTGATAGCCCATCAATTCCATCAAGTACACACACTCTTCTTTGGTGTTCATTTTAGGTTCCAGTGAATTTTCTCTTCAAAGAAACACTTTATTGTTATCGATGCCCCCAAGGGCGATGCATATTTTTACTTCATCGATTATCTCACTACAACATCATTAGTGCTCTTATACTTATTATGATCAACTTACATCCCTTAGTATTTTTTCTATTATTGTAAAATCTCATTTTCATCATGGAACAAGCATGGTATATTATCACCTCATTTGTTAGGTTTGGACCACTTTTGGACTTCGACAGGCTGGTCAAATATGGAGTGCCCAGGTGGAGCTGAGATCACGGATCTCACCGATTTTGCGGGCTAGGTGGACCCAGTAAGGGGTCTCTAGGGTTTTTGTAATGGGTTATGGGATGTCGTCCCATGGGGTTTACCCATGATTAGACCTTATTGTAAGGAATTGTAAGAGTATAAATAAGTAAGAATGTATTGTAGAAGAGTAGGGGGAAGTGGCTAAGTGCAAATAGTTCGATTGGATTTGTGCAAGAGAATGTGTATGTGTTAAGGCTCTGTGCCTTAACCTAGTTTGGAAGGAGGATCTAATGCTCAGTGTGTAGATCTCCTATCCTATATGAAGCTCGAATCTGTGGCTTAGTGCAAGGGAGTCATTGAATGTAAGAGATGGAAGAATAATAAAGAAGACGAAGTGGTTGGTGGACGTAGCCCCACACTGAGGTGAACCACGTATATCTTATGTCTTTGGTTTGCTTTGTGTTGTGTTGTTTATGTTATCAATATTCTCAATTCTTGACGATTATGTATGATAGATAGATCTGTTGATTCTTAGTGCTTTATTGTGTTACCTACACCATGTAACCCCTTGCTTCTACCTCGGGTGAGACTTCTCCTGCTTCGCAGGTGTTTCCAAAAGGGTTGATAGTTAGGGTTTTTTTGGTGTGTTGTTGAAGCGTTGAACCCTGGGTCTGCCCCCGTGCCAACAAATGGTTCCGTTGTCGGGACCTGGAACTGTGATTGCTGGGAACTAAAATAAAGAAAAGAGAAGCTCTATGCGTAGATTTGTTGCTGAAGTGCGCAATACTCTACTTGGATTGCGAAGCTCTGTGATAAGAAATAAGTCCGATCTGAAGAAAAGAGGTAAGATCCAAAAAAAGGTAAATGTTTGTGCTTAGATAAGAAAAAGATAAGTGAAAGTTTTTGTTTCGAAAGCATGAATTTAAGTATGTTTAATAGATTTTTGTCCTAGTTTGAAGGCTAGGTGCAGTTGAAAGAAAGAGTTGACCTGAATAAAGTTAATAGAAATGAAGAAAGATATGTTATTCCTATGCACAGAAATAATTTTTGGACTAATAAGTGGATGCAGGAACCTAGATTTTTTTTTTGCAGAGTGCAGGTCCAGCACCGTGATTCTAGTGCGTAGTACAGAAGAAGTTAAGGAAAATTTAAAATGAAAAGAGGATTGACATTGTGTTATAATTACAGAAGACTGGGACATCTTGCTAAGGAATTCCCTGGTACAGGTCCTATTTGTCTCTGTTGTAGTATTGTTGTTCATGAGGTTGAGGATTGTCCAAGGATGATTGCTAAAGTTGAACGAATGAATATGAGACAAGAAAACTATGAAGGAATTCAAGAGACTAAGGGAATGTTAGAGAATCATAAAGAGAAAGAATTAGGGAAAGCTCAGACTATGTTATTACAATTGAAAGAAATGATGGGTGTTCACAAAGATGTCATTTTACCAGAGATATTGAAAGTAAAACAACGCATAAGTACAAGAATAGAATACTTCGACATATACTATGTCTTGGATGAAGAAACACAAGTGAATATTATGACAAAAGACACTTGGCAAATTTTGGGAAAGCCTATTGTGGTACCTTCATTGGGAAGGATATGATTGTTTAAGGGAAAGATGATAACTTTATGTGGAAGAGTTACTAATGTACCTATTATTATTCATGGAACATCGACTGAAGAGATATTTGAAGTCATTAAGTTTGTTGAGAAAAACATCCATTTCCCACTTTTATTAGGTAAGAATTGGATTGAGAAGGATCATATCAGAAGAAAAGCAGAGGAAGAGGCCACGAAAAAGAAAAAACAAGAACTAAGGGATTTCATAGCTAGAAAAATAGACCGACTAATAGAAGAACGAGATGATAAGTCGAAGAAGCATAACAAATTAACAACGCAAAAGGGACAGAAGGAAGGAGAATTAGTTTTCAAGGTTGAAATAATGCAAGAAGGTTTGAAGGACCCATCCATTCATGAAAGAAGTATATCCACATAGGAAGTATTAAGATAAGGGATATTAACTTTAGACCCTTTAAGGGCACATCAGCAATGCGAAGTCACTACGCTAGGAGAAGATAAGAATAAGGATGGAAAGAGGAATCCAGAAACAGTTAGAGAGACTCATATCACATGAAAGAAGACAAGGAAGATCAATAAAAAGAAATCTAAGATGGAAAATCTACAAGAAACTACAGAGAATGGATGAAAGACTTCACAGACTGGAACCTAATAGGAGGCAGGTTCGTAGGATTTGAACTTTGTTGGAACAACAGGACTGCGTAGAATGGGACTTCACCTTGGAGAAGCTATATGACCATTGGAGGCACCTCGACCATTAGAATGACGCTCCAGAACAGTTAGAAAACAAATTTATGGGCAGATGGATCACTCTTAGACGTTGAGACCATGCCATAATGGACAGATTCACATTGATGGAAACACTCCTACCCATTTGAAGAATCCATTACGTGGCCTCGCTTATTTAACTTGTCCTTCGTTGCGCTAGGACCACTTATTTCCACCCATGATTAACCGAGATAACAGATAATTGTCTAAGTTTCAAGCTTTGTTATCAGACCTCGCCATCAATTTGTCTACCCTGCCTATCCATTCGCCTACCCCGACCTATCTATTTAAAGGTGAGAATGTTGGGTGAACCTAATGAATTAGAGAAGTCTGTTGAGGAGGTACTAAAGAATCTAATGGGCGATAAACCATTATCTGAAGCTCTCTAGGCATTGTCGACTAGGGGACTGCAAGCTTCCCCTTCGACTGGACATCGTTCTGGCCATGTTAACCCCACAACGGAGCAGTGAAGTAAGCATCACAACGATCTGGCTAATGCGAAGAAGATCTCATCAATCCTACCCAAGTACATTCCACCGTTGGCTGGAGTTGTTAACCATGACAACATCCCATGAGATTTTGAGTACAATTTGTTCACCGCGTACATTCCGAAGGGAATACGCGTAGTTGTGAGTTAGTTAGGATAAATATTGCTACTGAAGAACAACGAATTCAATCTAGGCGACATGAAGAACTATGCTATGCTAGCACCCCATCGATACTTGACGAATTCAAATGGGAATAAGCCTCACCTCGTCTCCCAGCCATGGATTAAGGGACTAGCACAGTCCACCATGCTAAATGTGATAAATATTCCCCATTTTGGCCACCACCAGGAGGTTAATGCTTGCATTAAAATCCTCTTGTCGTGATATCATGGCGGATACCTATGGCTCAGCCAGAGGATTACTGTGGATCCGACGCTGATCCACCAGAATACATGATTAAGCATGACGGGACCTGACCCTCAACAGTTTTATCCAGGGAAGGCCTCTAACTGTTCCTTGGCACAGGGCATCAAGGAAGCTTACGGAAAAGTCGAAAAAGGAAAGCGAGGTTACAAGGTAGCCTCTATACAGGATGGCGCAGTGTGCCTCACTTGCCAACTCATAGTTGTCAAGTTTGTAAGGAAGAACCACCCCACACAGGTCACCGGGTTCGTGGTGGACCTCGCAGGAAAATGGGTGGAGAGAATGCAGATGAACTGAGCGGGATACCTCATCAATGAACTAGAGAAAGACCGTCGCAAAGCTCGGGATTTGGGATATGATTTCCACTTCAGTTGGCTTATCGTTTTGATCGCATTTGTCACTTGGAAAATGCTTGAAGGAGCCACCTTTATGGATATCAAACCATCGAAGCCATTGGCCACTAGGTTTTCTACCTTGTGGTACACCAATGACATGACGAAGCAGTGGTCATACAATGTTGTGTTTCATGCATATTATCAACAATTGAAGTTTGCCATTGAATCGTTTCTGCACATGATACTGCGCACCCTACACCAGTACCGATTGATAGCCAAGTTATGCGTAGATCCACATTTCATCTATATCACTGCGCACAGAGATGAGAACAAGGAAGAGTTACAGTCATATTATAATCTCACAGATGAACACATGGAGCATATCACAAAGGAGTGGCCGAAGGAGTTCCTTGTACTCATTGTTGATGCAGAACTCTCTGACACTGACACAATAGGAAGCCCCATAGTCACCCGGGCCAAGCATGTCGGATAGTCCAGTGGGTCGAAGAAGAAGAAGAAGAAGGAAGAATTCCAGGATATAGAGACCGGTGAGGAGGAGAATGAAGAAGATGGACAAGGAGGAGGGGATGAGTAAGGAGGAGGTGAAGCTACACCACTGAAAGATCCCCATGTTGAAACAGTAACACTGCAAAAGAGGAAGGTTTCTCCACAGAAACCATAAACAAGGAAGAAGACGCGTGCCAGTAAGCCCCAGTTAGAAACAATGCTCATAGAGGACAATATCAGTTTGGTCCACAGAGCTACGGAGGATGCTTCCAAGGACACCTTGCAGATATATGGAGTGAAGCAGGACGAGCTATTTGGTAGGATCAAAAAGGAATTAAAGGAAGTACAACAAGATATTTGTTTGATCCGCACAGTACCTACTGTGCCTTCCTCGTTACAGATTGCAGAATTGGGGGATGAACCAGCCCAATTGAGAAGATTGCAGATACGACAGAAGCTCAACTTCAGAGAATCTAGGAATAAAGGGAGAAGGCTACAGAAGCCTTGAAACAAGAGAAATATGAAGTCTTAGAGCAATTATGAGTAGCGCGATATAGTCTAACTGCTTATGAAAATGAGAGACAAGAATTTTAGGCGATTCTCTAAGAGGACAAAGCATAGCTACAGAGAGAAAAGGAGCAATTTCTCGAAGAATGGGCCATAGTCAAAGAGGTAGTGAGTAAATCATGTCACTCTGTGCTAGGCTTGGCATAGAAGGAACAAGATTTGGTCAAGGCTCAAGTGGTGAAGCTCACTGAGACCATCCAACATTTTCAAACGAGGATAGCATAATTGGAGGCTCAAGTAGTGTTGAGCACCTTGCAAGAAGTGCACGATCAGAGGGAGGAAACCGATCAGAATACAATAATAAGGATAAGAGCCCTCGCCTTGGAATGAAAAAATTTGAGCGATAGAAGCGTGTAGACTTACGAACGCCTCGCATAAGATCTAGAGCTAAGGAAACTGGAAGCGAAGTTACAGGAAGTGCAATAATAGGCATTGTCAATACAGTCCTAGATGAAGCTGCTCACCATAGTCGAAAGAATGAAGAGATCCCAGGAGAAACGTGCAGTACAACAACAAATCACTGCCCTCAAGAGAAAAATAATGGAAGTCATGCAGAGGCTACAACTTGTGCAGCACAAAGCCTGTAAGGTGTTTGAATAAATTGATGGATAGGGATCGCAACTAGACCAAGTGGTTCCATTAGTAGAATATCTCCTGGAATGTCCTGTTACAGAAAAGATGATCTAGGAGCTTATTGAGAAGGAGGCTCAGGTGAAGCAGATATTCGAGGCAACTCAAGTTAAGCTCAAGGCCTTCAAAGAAGCATTGACCAGAACTGAGTGACTCGAGATGAGTCACAGGTGAGTGTTGGGGGCATGTTGGCCCTCGACCAAGTTTTGAGGAAACCTAGGTCAATTTTGGACCACTTTTGGACGTTGACAGGCTGGTCGAAGATGGAGCACCTAGGCGGAGCTGAGATCACGGATCTCGCCGATTTTGCGGGCTAGGTGGACCTAGTAAGAGTCTCTAGGGTTTTTGTAATGGGTTATGGGATGTCAGACCATGGGGTTTACCCATGATTAGGCCTTATTGTAAGGGATTGTAAAAGTACAAATAAGTAAGAATGTATTGTAGAAGAGTAGAGGGAAGTGGTTAAGTGCAAATAGTTTGATTGGCTTTGTGCAAGAGAATGTGTATGTGTTAAGGCTGTGTTCTTGATAGAGAGTTGGCTATGTGCCTTAACCTAGTTTGGAAGGAGGATCTGGTGCTCATTGCGTAGATCTCTTGTCCTATGTGAAGCTCGACTCTGTGGCTTAGTGCACAGGAGTCACTGACTGTAAGAGATGGAAGAATAATAAAGAAGACGAAGCGGTTGGTGGACGTAGCCCCACACTGGGGTGAACCATGTATATCTCGTGTCTTTGGTTTTCTTTGTGTTGTGTTGTTTATGTTATGAATCTTTTTAGTGCTTGATGATTATGTATGATAGATATTTCTTTTGATGTTGAGTGCTTTACTATGTTAAAAATGAATGAATGTTAGATATAACTCAATGCTATGTGCTAAGTGGTTGAAGTGTTTAATATTTATTGTTATTGCGCTGATCTATCTTTGGGTATGTTCTGCGATGTTAATAAACTAATGAACTAATGCATATTTCCTTCTAAGTGTTTCTATAATACTCTGCAAAGTGTTTTTATCATAGATCTATGTCCCATCTTAGTTACAGACACCTGCGTCTTGTAACCCCCCCTACTTCTACCTCGGGTGAGACTTTTCTTGCTTCGCAGGCGTTGCTTAAAGGGCCAATAGTTAGGGTTTTGTTGGTGCGTTGTTGAAGCGTTGAACCTTGGGTCTACCCCTGTGCCAACAATATATATATATATATATATAT
>ML814069.1:53438-76736 GCA_009831015.1 Picea engelmannii | reverse complement strand
TGTGATCATATACACCAGGTCTATTACAGAGTTACAAATCATATTTGGATGATGAAATTGATGAGGGATTTTGGTTAAGGTACATGTTGGGTACATGGTCGAGACAAGTAGTTGATGAGGTGGCACATACATGAGGTGTATAGTTGATGATGTTGGTACATATTGGTGAGTCATATTTGATGAGTAGTTGACACATGATTGGTACATACTCTGTACATGGTTGGTTGCACTTGTGTATGGTACATGTTGATTACAGGTTGTTTGGTACATCTTGGTGCATGGTTGATGTACTTGTTTATGGTACTGGTTGATTACAGGTTGAGGTACAGGTTGATGCATGGTTCAGGTTTATTGGTACAGGTTTACAGTGATATATCTCGCAACGATAGTGTGAAAGTGGTTCCATCATTATACTTCTACTTCAGGGTGGTTGGACGGGGCAAGGACATGTGGTTGTAGCCAGAGAACATAGGGGGTTGTAGCCTCCTTCTGGTTGTAGCCAGAGAATTGGGGAGTTGGAGCTTCCCTAGGGTTGTAGCCTAAGAAACTAGGAGGTTGGAGCCTCCTTCCAGTTGCAGCTGGAAAACAAAGGAATTTGGTGCTTCCAATGAATGTAATTCTTCAAGACATATTAGAAAAATCATTCTGTGGTTTTCTCCTGCTTTGGGTTTCCACGTAAAACAGTGGTGTAATGTGTATGTGTATGATTGTTTATTTTTTCATTGCTCATTATTGGTTGATAATTCTACATTGATATAACACTTGGATTATTTGAATTAAAAAGGATTATAATTGCTCTATTACAGATTCACCTGCCCTCTCAGTAATCCAACACCTATGTGAAATCTCAACCACATTTGGTGCAATAAATGTCAAAACTCCAATAAAGGGTACTCAAAGGTTGATGTACCAGGAATCCTTGAGCTCCATACCCATTGAAGGTTGGGATTTTGGTGGTTCCATGTCTCTTCAAGGCATGGGTAACCACAATCCAAAGTGCACCATTCACACTTGGTACTAGATTTAATGGAGCTTGAAGTTTAGATATAAATAAGAGACAACGAGCAACATTCAAATAACAGAAGATAAAACAAGTTTATGATGTCTAAATGATCCCTGAGAACCACATTATCAAGCCAACATTTTGTGCAAGCATAGACATATCTATTCCATGGGGTATTCACTCTTTGAACTTGTGACATAGTGCCTTCGTTCGTGGGATATTAAAGAATACCCCTAATTTCACTAGATATTGTTAAATATCTCCCAAAATCCTTTTGTTGAACCCCCCTCACAATACATCTTTGCAATAAAAGAAAACCCTATTTTCACTAGATACCCCTTTTTATACCCCCCAATACATATAAACTCCTTGAGACCCCACATCCACCCCCAATACCTACAATATATTGACTTTATTTTTTACAATTTAAAGACCCCCTTTATGAATGAACATGATAAGATATTGGTCAACAAGGTTACACCCCCATGAGCTAGTCTTTTTCCTCTTCCCATGAAGAACTCATGCACTCTTCTTTGCTAGATATAGAGGAGGATTCCAACGAACACAAAATAAACCTCCCAAGAAGGAAGGGAGATTCCACTTGCACTCATTCATACTATACAATGTAATAACAAATATTTTTCATTGGTATATGACCATCATTGCTTTTATTCAAGTTGTTGTTGTAATTTTCGTGATGTCCGCTTACTTATTTTCCTTTTTATCTTATATTTGCAATGGTATTCATGCTTATGGACTAGCTCTAACCATTTACCTATTTTATATATTTCATCCTAGATATACTAAAGTTATTTTTCTCACCCAAGTGGGGAAACACAACCCAACACCGATGGTGGTGGTTTTACAAAGGTGCTCTTAAAACCAAAGAGATCGGTTTCTTTTGAAAAAAAGGATGTTCAAGAGTTGGATAATTATTTGGATGTTGGCTTGAGAAACTATGCCATCCTAAGTGAAGTAAATACCAATGTGCCTACTCTTCTTAAGCATGATTTCCCTAAGGGAAAGAAGTGGGTGATTTTATTCAACAATGCATGTTCAAATATTTTATTGGGGGTAGGAATCATTTTGGAGGATCCCACTGGGAAAATCCATTCCTACTCTTTCAAATTAAACTTCAAAATAACAAATAATGTTTTGGAGTATGAGACTCTCATTCATAGATCATTGTAGTCTAAGGAAATGGGCATCTGATATCTGATAGTAAGAGAGGATTCACAACTAGTGGCTAACCAAGTCAAGAAGAAGTCTATTATCAATAATGAGGACCTCAAGGCATACATCCATAAAGTTTTGGATTTGATCAAGGAATTTTGATATTTTGACATAGAATTCATTTGAGGAGAGAGGATTAGAGGCATGATTCAGATATAGTGGTTGATTTACTTTTTCATTCACACCCATCCCTACCAGGATTTACTTTCCTCACTGAACTAATATTTAGGCCATAACTATCAGATAATAATTCGTTTTGGAAAATATTTAAAAATGATGGGTATATTTCCAAATTCCTTATTGCAATGGAAAGGATCAAGGAGAATAATCATTTGAATTCAACTCTCACGCCTCGATATGGGTGTCCTAATCAAGACTAGCATGATGAAAGTGGAGTATTAAATTTACAAAGTAATGTCCTTCCCAAAGGATTAGTGTCATTGGAATATTTATTCAACAAATATGATTGGATGCAGGAAGAAAGGATCGCAGAGGATCATTCTCTCTGAAAGTTCCAAGAAACAAATAAAATTGATATTGCCACTTGTGTTGAATCTAAGTTTTTGAATGTAGGTAGTGGTGTAGTACAAGATATGGAAGACCTTGTATGATTATTTAGATAATTCAAGGGCATGTTTTCATGGACCTATGATGACTTAAAATAATATGAATCAACAACATTCTATACCACTAAAAATGACATGATATCGATTCCTACTCAGATAGAATCCAAGGAGGATAAATCCCAAATTAAAACCCCTTATCAAAATTGAGTTGTAAATATTTTGGATGTAAGAATAATAATGCCCATGAAATACTCAAAGTGGGTTTTCAACCTTGTGGTGGTACAAAAAATTATGGAAAATTTTGGTTGTGTGTGGATTTATAAGATTTTAACTAAGAATTCCTTAAATATAATTACCCTCTCCCTAACATAGAAATGTTGCTACAACAAGTCATCAGTTCAACATTGATGTCTGTGTTGGAAGGATTCTTAGGATACTATAAGGTTTCAGTGGCTGAAGGAGACCATCATAACATTGTCTTTACGACTCCATGGGGAATTTATGCTTATGTCTAAATTCTCTTTTGGTTGATGAAAGTTGGTGTGAATTTCCAAAGATCCATGGACCATGACTTCTATGACTTGATTCGTAAAATGATGGATGATTACTAGGTCCACCTCATTGTATACTCCAAGATTAGGAAATGACATCTACTACACCTAAGATAGGTATTTTTGAGATGTAGGAGCTATGTCATATATCTAAATCCCAAGAAGTTCCTGTTTGTTTTCACCGAAGGAAACGTATTGGGCATATACTCAGTAAAAGATGAATATACATTGATCTTAAAAGAATCAAGGAAATAAATGAACTAAAATCTCCCACTAATAAAAATAATGTCTAGTCCTTTTTTGGGAAGAAAAAATTTGTTTACAAGTTCATCCTCGACAATATTCCATCACAAAACCCATCGGTCTCCTATTAAATAAGAACATAGTGTTTTAATTGACCCCTGGAGTGCAAGAGGAATTCTTGAATATCAAGGAAGTGGTCAACAATTATCGATTTTGGTTAGCCTAGACATAGTGAAAGATTTCATTGTATAATTTTGACCTCTGAAGAGACCATTGCTTCAATACTCACCCAAAAGAATCTTGAGGGGCATGAAAAGCTAGTATATTTCATGGGCAAAGAATTGAAATAATACAAGTTCAGGTATTTCCCAATTGAGAAACAAGTGCATGCCTTATTAAAAGTAGTGGACCACTTTAGAACATATATCCTTTAGGCCTAAGTGAGAGATTATATTCCATTTCCCCTTATTAAAATGATTCTCATCTAGATACTGAGGGAAGCAATATGGGATAGATAGTTGTCTAAATTGCAAGAGTATGATATAAATATAAATATTTGAGAGTAGTCAGAAGGCAAGGCCTTTGCAAATTGATTACAAGTGTGGAGGTTGTAATCATTGATCAAGATGAGGAATAGACTATAGATTCACACATAGCACGAATGGAGTGGTATAAAAAGATCACATTTTACCTAATATCCAAGATATTTCCAATTGAGATGTCATATAAATAAAGGAAGGATTTGAAGATGAAAGCTACCCATTATGTGTTGATTTTTGAGGTACTCTTCAGGATAAATTTTGATGGTATGTTGTTGAGGTGTTTAGGGTCACTTAAAGATAACAAAGTCTTGAAGGAGACACATGATAGGGTTTGTGGGGGGAACTTTTCCCCGTTGGTTATAACAATAGGGTGACTATATTAGTTTTATATTTGCCAACATTGTTTTCAAACTCCTACAAAAAGGTTAGAAGTTGTATGGTTTGTCAAAAACTCATTGGAAAAATGAAGAGGTTCGTTATGCCTCTAAAAAATATTGGATTAGATACCCCTTTCTCACAATGGGGGTTATATTTTATCGGCCCAATAAACCCAAATTCCAGTGGAGGACCTTCATATATCCTCACAACCACTAATTATTTCATGAAATGGCATGATTTCATTGCCTTGAAGGCCATCACTTCCACTAGGCTCATAAAGTTCTTGGAGGAAAGCATTTTTACTAGGTTTAGGGTACCTTAGAAGTTCATCATGGACAAAAAATCGATATTTATAGGAGTGAAATTCACTGCATTTTGTAGGAAGTATGGGATCGTTATGGAACAATCTTAAAATTACTACCCTCATGGAAATGGGCTTGCAAAATAAACAAATAAAACATTAGTTCAAGTGTTGAAGAATATTTGTTTGGCTAATCAAAGTAATTGACATAAAAAACTATTGAATGCCTTATGGGAAAGTAGGATAACCCCCAAATAAAGTAAATGGAAATCTCCATCCTGTTAGAAAAACATGATCGTGGAGAAATAAAATAAAACAAATGCAGAAATAAAACACATAAGATACATAATACAATAGAGACACAAATATATATGGTTCACCTAGTGTGGGATACATCCACCAGAGAAATTGTCAGGTCCTTCCTTTTTATTATCCAGTAAAATGAATGGATACAAGCTTGTTGGCCCTTGACCAAGTTTTGGAGAACCTTGGTCACGTTTGACCAATTTTAGGACTTCGACAGGCGGGTTGAAGGCAGAGCGCAAGGAGAAGCGAAGATCGTGGGATCTCAGCCCCTTTTTTAGGGAATTTTTGGGTTTAGGGTTTATGTAACGGGTATGGGATGTAAGCCCATGGGTTTACCCATGCCTTGGCCCTTTTGTAATGTATGAATAGAAAGCTAGACGATGTAATAAATATAACACTAGGTCTAAGAGAGAAGTGGTGCTAAGTGCTATATTGTGTTGAGTGCAAGTGATGTAAGTAGTTGGATCTATGTGATTGAGTTATCTTTGAGCATATTGTGTGCATGAGAACTTGCAGAGCTAAGTGAAAATGACTGTAAAGAGGCTTTGTGATGTAACCTAGATCGGAGAAGGAGGGTCTGACGAGGTGCGCGTAGATCTCATGTCCTATGCGGAGTGGGTTCTTGTGGCTCTGTGCTTGTAGAAGATTGAAAGAAGACAATAAAGAAGATAAGAGTTGGTGGATGTAACCCCACATTGGGGTGAACCACTTATATCTTGTGTTGTGGTTGCTTTGTGCATTATAGTTGTTATTTTATTGATGTGATTTATTCTTAGTGTAGTGAGATATGTTAGATGCATCTGATATAGTAGATTAGTGCTTAGTAATGTGAATGAATGCTAGATCTAATCTATTTCTATATGTTAAGTTCTTGGATGTATTAGATCTTGTTGAATACTGTGTTGCTCTGTCACTAGGGTTTCGACTTGCGATGTGAATAAGGGTTAAATACTGATGAATATTAACTTCTAAGTGTTTTTTTAAGTGTTGTAATCACATATTTGTGTCCCATCTAGGTTGTAGACACTTGAGTCCTACAACCACCCCTGCCTCTACCTTGAGTGAGACTTCATCTGCTTTGCAGGTGTTGCCAAAAGGGCCGATAGTTAGGGTTTTGTTGGTGAGTTGTTGAAGCATTGAACCCTGGGTGTGCCCCTGTGCCAAAAAATGGTTCTGTTGTTGGGACCTGAAACTGTGATTACTAGGAACTGAAGAAAATAAAGCTTTGTGTGTAGATCAGTTGCTTTAGTGCGCAGTATTATACTTGACTTAGAATCTTTGCGTTAAGAAAGGAATCAGATCTGAAGAAAAGAGGTAAGATATTAAATCTTTGTTCTCTAAGAAAGGTAAGATAAGTGAAATTTTTTGTTTCGAAGGAATGGATTTAGGTATGTCTAATAGATTTTGTCCTAGTCTGAAAACTAGGGCACAACTAGAAGAAATAAGATTGGATATGAGTAGATCTGATAAAAATAGTGAAAGATATGTTATTCCTATGCAAAGAAAGAATGTTTGGACTAACAAATGGATGCAGGATCCTCGAAAGAATTTTTTGCAGGTTAGTTACTGTGATTCTAGTGCACAATACAAGAAAGTTTGGGGGTCATCTAAAAGAAAGAGAGGATTAACTCTTTGTTATAGTTGCAAAATACCGTGACATATTGCTAAGGAATTCCCTGGTCGAGGTCCTATTTGCCTTTTTTGTAAGGCTACTGGACATGAAGTTTTGGATTTCCCTAGAATGATTTCTAAAGTTGAAAAGATGAAAATGAGACAAGAAAACCATGAGACAGGCCAAGAAACTAAGGATATGATAGAACCCCAGAAAGAATCAGAGACTGTATTATTATAGATGAAAGAGACCCTGAATGATCATAGAGACATCAACTTATCAGAGATATTAAACAAGAAGGAATGCATAGAAACAAGAATAGGAGACTTCGACATAGACTGTGTTATGGATGAGGAAACACAGGTAAATATCACGACAGAAAGAACTTGGGAAATTTTGGGAAAACCTACTATGATTCATTCATTAGGAGGAATAGGGTTATTTAGAGGAAAGTTGATAACCCTATGTGGAAGACTTACCTAGAAATCTATGAGTGCTCATGGAACTTCGACAAAAGAAGAATTTGAGATCATTAAGTTTGTTGAGAACAACGCCCCATTTTCTATTTTTCTAGGAAAAACCTGGATTGAGAAATATCAGATACGAAGGAAACAAGAAGAGGATGATATAGAACAAAAAATGTAAGAACCAAGATATTTCATGGCTAGAAGAATAGCGCACTTACTGGAAGAATAAAAGGACCAGTTGAAGCTACTGAGGACCAGATATCTGGATTTTGAAGTTGAAAGAACACAGGAAGACTTGAAACACCTGTCTGTACAAGAGAGTAGAGAACCTACCCCATAAAGAGAAGAATTATTACCCTCGAACCCTATGAAATACCCTCCACAGTGTGAAGTTACTATGCCAATAGGAGATAAGAAGAAAAATGGAAACAGGAAACCAATGACTCATATTATAGGAAATAAAGCTAGAAAGCTCAGCAAGAAGAAAACAAAGTTAGAAAAATTACAGGAAGTTCCAGAGAAGACTTCGCAGAAGGAAGGTTTGCAGAACTGGAACTTCGTCGGGATATCATAACAATGAAGATTGGAAGTTGAAGAGGGCTATTGAGTCTTTCCCTCGGATGACGTTGAACACCCTGCACAGGTTCATACCATTTGTGAAGTTTCGCACAGATAGAAATTTTATTTATATCACTGCACATGAAGATGAACACAAAGAAGAGATGCAGAGTTATTATAAACTCACAGAGGAGGACATGGAATAAATCACTAAGAAATGGCCTGCAGAGTTCCTTATACCAGTAGACCAGGCAGAACTGTCTGACCCCGACCTCATCGGAAGTCATGTGGTTATTCATGAACAATATGATGCACCCAATAGTAGCAAAAGGAAGAAAAATGAAGAGGTACAGGACCTAAAAACGCATCAGAAGAGACTACTTCAGACTCACCTGGAGGGGGAGGTGATGATGAAGTAGACAAAGGAGAAGAAGACAAGAAGAAACAAGGTGAAGTAACACCGCCTAGGGATCCTATTGATGAAGCTGAGACCTCCAATAAAAGAAAGGTTTCCCCCATGAAACCTACATCGCGAAAGAATTCCAAAGCTACTAAACCACATATGTAAACTGTGCTAACGATGGATGACATAGATTTCATCATAGCCATTGTTTCAGATACGTCAGAAGACATCTTACAGCACAATGAAGCCAAACAGGAGACCATGTATGAAAGAATTGAAGAAGAGATGAAAGGGGTACAACAATCCCTCTACTCCAGCCGCGTAGTATCTACTTCTCCCTGTCATCAGAAGGAACATAGTTGGGAGGTGAGCCTTCCCATCTACGCCAAATAGCAGATGGGACCAAATCTCACCTTCGTCGTGTTCAAGAAGAAAAAGAGAAGGCCACAGAGGCCTTAAAGCAAGAAAAAGAGGAATCCATAGAACAACGTTAAGTTGTGCAACAGGAAAAAGATGACATCCAAGCCAAGTTTGCATAGGATAGAGCGCAGATCCATAAGGAGAAGGAACAAATGCTCGCAGAGAAGATTGGAGTTAAAGAAGCAGTCACTAGAGCACTTCGCTCTATGATGGGCTTAGAACAGATGGAATAAGACCCAGTGGAAAGCCAAGTAGGGAAGATTTTTGAAGCCATTCAACAACTCCAACAGAGGGTAGCAGAACTGGAGTTACAAGCAGTGCCAAGAATTCCGCAGGAAGTGTGAGACCAGAGAGAATAAAATGCCCGGAGCACAGTCCAGAGAATCAAGCCATTGGCCTTATAATGTAAACAACTCAGCAGTCGAAGTGCGTAGACTTACGAGAACCTTGCAGAGGACCCTGAACTAAGGACGTTGGAGTCACAGCTTCAGGAGGCCAAGCAACAAGCAACAATGGTGCAAGCGCAGTTTAATCCACTACCAGTGGTCAAGAGGACGAAACAATCCCAGGAACAATGCACAGTTTAGCAACAAGTCCATGTCATAAAGAGTAAGGTCATGGAAGTGACTCAGGGACTCCAGCCAGTGTAGGTTGCATCTTGCATACTTTTTGAGGAGATTGAACGATGAGGTGCAGAACTGGAACAAGTGGTCACCATAGTGGAGCAACGCTTGGAAGAACCTGTGACAGATAAGGTTATTCAAGAGTTCATCGAGCAGGAGGCTCTCGCAAAGAAACAGGTCGAAGCAGCTCAAGCTAAGCTCGAGACATTTGAGGCTGAGTTACCCAGATTAGAGTGACTCGGTACAAGTCACATGTGAGTGTTGGGGGCATGTTAGCCCTTGACCAAGTTTTGGAGAACCTTGGTCACGTTTGACCAATTTTGGGACTTCGATAGGTTGGCGAAGGCGGAGCGCAAGGCGAAGTAGAGATCGTGGGATCGCAACCCCTTTTTTAGGGAATTTTTGGTTTTAGGGTTTATGTAACAGGTATGGGATGTCATCCCATGGTTTTACCCATGCCTTGGCCCTTTTGTAATGTATAAATAGAAAGCTAGACGATGTAAGAAATATAGCACTAGGTCTAAGAGAGAAGTGGTGCTAAGTGCTATATTGTGTTGAGTGAAATTGATGTAAGTAGTTGGATCTATGTGATTGAGTTAGCTTTGTGCATATTGTGTGCATGAGAACTTGCAGAGATAAGTGCAAGTGACTGTAAAGAGGCTTTGTGTTGTAACCTAGCTCAGGGAAGGAGGGTATGGCGAGGTGCACGCAGATCTCCTGTCTTATGAAGAGTGGGTTCTTGTGGTTGTGTGATTGTAGAAGATTGAAAGAAGACAATAAATAAGAGAAGAGTTGGTGGACGTAGCCCCACACTAGGGTGAACCACGTATATCTTGTGTTGTGGTTTCTTTGTGCATTATAGTTGTTATGTTATTGATGTGATTTATGCTTAGTGCAGTGATATATGATAGATTCATTTGATATAGTAGCTTAGTGCTTAGTAATGTGAATGAATGATAGATATGATCTATTTATATATATTAAGTTCTTGGATGTATTAGATCTTGTTGAATACTGTGCTGCTCTGTAACTAGGGTTTCGACCTGCGATGTGAATAAGGGTTAAATATTGATGAATATTAACTACTAAGTGCTCTGTTAAGTTTTGTAATCACAGATTTGTGTCCCAGCTAGGTTGTAGAAACTTGATTCCTACAACCACCCCTACCTCTACCTCGGATGAGACTTCATCTGCTTCACAGTTGTTGCCGAAAGGGCCAATAGTTAGGATTTTGTTGGTGCGTTATTGAAGTGTTGAACCCTGGGTCTTCCCCTGTGCCAACAAACCTACAACACACCCATTTTAATTTCCTCTTCTTTCTCTCATAGAATCCTCTCTCAGAACATAATAATCACACACATCCACAAATACAATAAAATTCCCTCATAAAAGAGGGTTTCCTTCTAGGGAAAAAATCCCTAAAATAAATTCTACTGTCATATCTGTGACCTTATAATGAACGGTCCAGATTGACTATGAAATTACAATATTTTACAAGGAAAAATTTCCTTTGGGGACTTCGCCCCTAGACCCCGCAACAGGGGAAATCCCCCCCTACAACCCCCCCACGTGGAGTGGTGTACATTCTTCCAGGGTGTACAATCTTCATGGGGTATAAACATGGCTGAAAACAAAGACCTTTGAATCAAGAAGATAATCAGGCTCCACAACCAACAATCTCCCACTTGGAGTCTGATCACAAAAACTCCACTACTGATGTACCTACTAGAATATGATCCACCTTGGATCTGAAAAATTTCTCATCTTCACCTTCATGCTTGAAGGCCAACTAAAAATGAGGAACTCATTTTCTCCCTGGTTACTCCCTTTGTTAACATGTCTACAAGATTTTGGCTAGTATGTATCTTTTCCAACTTCAATTGTCCATCTTCCAAGACAGATCGTATGAAATGGTACCTTATTTGTATATGATTAGTCTTAGAATGGAAGTTTGAGTTCTTTTCAATATGAATGGCACTCTCGTTGTCACAATACAAACTGTTATTCTCCTTCTTCTTTCCCAATTCCTCCATAAACCTCTGTAACCAAATAATCTATTTAATAGCCTCTGTAGCAGCAACATACTCTACTTTTGTTGTTGAAAGTGAACAATGTTTTGTAGTTTTGAAATCCAACTTATTGTTGTTCCACCTACAGTAAAAACATATCATGTGGTGCTCCTCCTACTATCTTTATCACCTACCATATCCGAATCAACATATCCCTGTAGAGCAGTGTATGAACCTCCAAAACATAATGCATGAGTAGCAGTACCTCTCAAATACCTGATAATCCACTTTACTGCCTCCCAATGTTCTATACCTGGATTGTTCATATACCTTCTCACAACTCTAACTACATGTGAAATATCTGGTCTTGTGCAAACCATCGCATACAACAAGCTTCCAAATGTTGATGAATAAGGGAGCCTGCACATGTATTCTATCTCTTCCTATGTCTTGGGACACATTTCCTTAGTTAATTTGAAATAGATGGCCAAAGCTATACTAATTGGTTTTTTATTCTGCATTCTAAACCTCTACAACACCTTCTCTATGTACTCACCTTGAGACAATGTCAATTTGCGATTTTTCCTATCTCTTGTTATTCTCATACCAAGGATTTTCTTTGCAGCACCCAAATCCTTCATTGCAAATGAATTAGCTAATTTATTCTTGAGCACATTTATATCCTTCATATTATACCCTGCAACAATCATGTCATCTACATACAATAGCAAGATAATATAGCTTCCATTTTCTATCCTTTTAAAATAAACAGAGTGACCATAATGACATCTAATATAACCTTGTTTTGTCATAAACATGTCAAAATTCAAATACCATTGCCTTGGAGATTTCTTTAGGCCATACAAGTTCTTCTTCAACCTGCATTTCAAATTCTCCTTCCCTTTGACCTCATACCCCTATGGCTACTGTATATAAATATCTTCCTCCAAATCCCCATGGAGAAAAGTTGTTTTTACATGTAACTGTTCAAGATGCAAATATTCTACTGCCACGAGAGTTAAAATAGTCCTAATTGAAGTCATTTTAACAAAAAGAGAAAATATTTTATGAAAATCTATACCTTTCTTTTGTGCAAACCCCTTTACAACAAGCCTATCCATGTATCACTTTTTACCTCCATCTTCTTCCTTCAACTTGTAAACCCATTTATTCTGCAATGCTCCTTTTCCTGTAGGAAACCGAACCAAGTCCCAAGTCTGGTTATTTACCAAGGAATCCATTTCCTCTTTCATGCCTTGCTCCCACTTCCTTTTAGTCTCTACCTGCATTGCCTCTTCATAAATTTATGGTTCACTAGGATCAATCAACAATAAATAGTACAATGAAGGAGAGTATTGTTCAAGGGGTCTACTTAACTTGGTAGATCTTCTAACAACACTTGCATGAGTTTGAGGTACATGTTTCTCCTATTGTTGTATATTTTGATTTTCTGGTACCTTTGGAATTTCTTTTTCAATGATCTCATCAAGAACTGTGTATTATGGTTTTTCTTTTTCCCATTTCTTTCCCTAGAACTGATCTTTGTACATGACCTTCTCATTGAATATGACATCTCTACTCCTAATGATTTTGTGATTTTCATAATCCCATAAGAGATAACCAAAATCATTAACAATGTATCCAATAAAGGTACTCTTCTTTGATTTTGCCTCAAGCTTTGTTCTATTTTCTTTATCAATATGGACAAATGCTTCACAACCTAAAGTCTTCAAAAAAGAATATTTTACCTTTTTACCTATCCATTCCTCCTCTGGAATTCCACCATCCAAAGATATTGAAGGTCCTTTGTTTATTAAGAAAACAACAATATCTACAACATCTGCCCATAACTGTAAGGGAAACCCATCATGCAATCTCATACTCCTTGCACGCTCCATGATTTTCATGTTCATCTTTTCTGACACACCATTTTATTGTGGTGTTCTTGGAAATTGTTTCTCTCTACGAACCCCATGGTATGAATAGTAATAATCAAAATCCTTGCTGCAATATTCACCGTCATTGTCTGATCTGAGACACTTCAACCTTTTTCTTGTCTCATTCTCAACCAAATCATTCCATTTCTTAAAAGTATCAAAAACATCATATTTTTTTCGAATGCAATAAACCCAAGTTTTTATGGTTGCATAATCAATAAAAGTAACATAATAACGAGATACACCAAGAGATGATACTTGAGCTGGTCCCCATACATTTATATGCACAAGATCTAACTTTTCACTCTTCTTTTCTTTTCTAACTCTAAGAAATCTAACTCTCTTCTATTTTCCATAAACACATTGCTCACAGAAATCCAAATCAATTTGTTTAAGATATGGAAATAAATTTATTTTTTGAAGTATCTGCATCCCATTCTCACTCATGTGTCTAAGCCTATGATTCCACAATGTTATATCCATTCATGTAGAAGCTAAAGAGATATAATAATCGGTATTAACAGTACATAAATACAATGTACCTACCTTATATCCTTTTGTTATCACCAGTGATCCTTTGGTGAACTTCCATGCCTTATCTATAAATATAGATATACAACCTTCACTTGCCAACTACCTTGTTGAAATTAGATTTTTCCTTAGATATAATACATTTCTTATTATTTCAATAACCATTGGTTTCCATTCTTTTTCTTTATTTGTACCTTACCCATTCCAATAGTTTTTCATGGTGCATCATCACCCAAATGAACCTGTCCAAAATCACCTTAAACATAATCTAGAAAATATTTCTTATGGGGTGTGGCATGAAATGAAGCCCCTGAATATACTACCCAAGACTCTGAAACATTATTTACAGAAAGAATCAAAGCATCTTGTAACACATTACTTGTTACATTTTCATCTTGATTTTTCTCTTGTTGTTCGTCTCTTTGTTTCTTTGAAGCTTTGCATTCTTTCTTCAGATGTCCTTTCTTCCCACAATTCTAGCACTCTTATCTTTCCCAGTCTAGATTTGGATCTGCCCTTCCTAGAATTCCCACGGTTCCCTGAGCTCTTTCCCCTATCCTTTTTTCTTCCCCTGTTCTCCATGGTCAACACATTACTTAATGTCTCACTTGTGCTTTCTCATCACGTTTCCTCGCTAAGGATATCACCAACAACATCATCAAATTTTATATTGTTTGAACCAGAGATAGAGTTACTTATAGTCATGACCAAGCCATTCCATCTTTCCGGCAATGAGAACAATATTATAAGAGCCATGACCTCATCATCAAAGTCCAATTTTACAGAACTTAGTTGATTAGTAATCGTATTAAATTCATTTAAATGATCTGGAACGCACCCACCTTCTGACATATTCATATTAAATAATCTCTTCATTAGAAATACCTTATTGGACATCGAGGGTTTTTCATGCAATTTATCCAATGTCTCCATCAGCTCCTTCGTTGTCTTTTCTTTTGAAATATTGAAAGGCACTGACGCTTCTAGGCTCAGTCATATCGTTCCTAGTGCCTTTATGTCAAGAATCTCCCATTCTTCGTCCTTCATGGTCATCGGCTTATTTACTATTCCACCCAATGGTAGGAATAAATCCTTCTGATATAAATAATCTTCCATCTGCATCTTCCATAACTGTTAGTTTTAGTCGTTAAATTTCTCGACCCTAAACTTTCCATCTTCCACCATTGCTCCCACTTGAACTAGGAACCCTCTTTCTTTCCTGCAAGTTACCTTTCACTCTGATACTAGTTGTTAGAAAAACAGGATCACGGAGCAATACATTAAAACAAACGCTGAAATAAAACATAGAAGATACACAATACAATAGAGACACAGATATACATGGTTCACCCAGTGTGGGCTACGTCCACCAAATAAAATGTCAGTCCTTCCTTTTTATTATCCAACAAAATGAAAGGATACAACCTACAACACACCCGCTATAAATTCCTCTTCTTTCTCTCACAATATCCTCTCTCATAAACAATAATCATACACATCCACAACTCCAATACAATTCCCTCATAAAAGAGGGTTTCCTTCTAGGGAAATAAATCCCTAAAATAACTTCTACCGTCAGAGATGCAACCTTATAATGAACGGTCTAGATTGACTATGAAATTACAATATTTTACAAGGAAATTTTTCCTTCGGGGGATTCCCCCCCGAACCCCTACAACCCCCCCACATTTCGGGGTGTACAATCTTCATGGGGTATAAACACGGATGGAAATAAAGACCTTTGAATCGAGAATATAATTAGGCTCTACAACCAACACATCCTCGCTAGTGCACAGGAAGGATGCCAATCTTCCAATCCATTTGGAATTAAGTGGTACATCATTAACAACATGTATCAAAGATGAAGAGGGTATTACCCCATTACAGACTCAATCCTACCAACTCATGAAATTCAAGTAACAACAAAATTAGGCATGTCAAGTGATACAAATGAAATCAATTGCAAAGAGTTTCAATAAAAATACTTCCTTGAAGGAATTTTATAAAGGGAAGTTGGCATTGCTCTAGAATAAAGCTAAAGAGAAACCTCCAACGCATTCCAATTTGATTAATTGAGGATAGGTCCCTATTAGATTGGGAAACAATGTGGTTTCAATTCTTATTTACTCAAAAGTATGGATGGAATGTTCATGAATTTTCATGTAAATGGGAAGCATATCAAGCATTTCTTTTTTTAGTTATCTCCCTACCATCTTGGCATTATACCATACATCATTACCATTGTATTTATCCCATCCTTTGTTTTTCCTTTTATTTTTTATCCTTTCTTCTTGAATCAATTTTCCCTAGGAAAGGCTATATATATTCTTAGTGAGCCACTAGGTACCATTATCCTATAGTTGGAGCCAAATGTTAATGAAATTTTATTGAACTTTCATTCTAAAATTATTTGAGTCTATTCTCCCCCTCACATTCCACATTATGCATGTGAAATGCAGTGTGTGGATTCAACCATATGCAACTGTCTATTTAAAATTTGTCCATATCTTACATTCAACATCTCACATATGGAGTATGGACGTGCGGGTGTTCACCATGATTCCTTATATTCAAGCTTCCATTCCACATTATACATCTCATATGTGGAGTGTAGAGTTCATGTGATTTCCATTTTGTTCATATCCAAACTTGTTTTCCACATTCTACATATCACATGCAAGAGTGTGGAGTGTGGATATTGTTGTCTCTCTGATTTCTTTTCTCCTATGTTCCACATGTGGAATATGGGGAGTTGTCACCTCCAAATTTTCTCAGTTCATTTATGTCTTGGTGGTGTGATTATCATGTTGAATTTAAGTACCATTGGACCATATTTAGAAATGTCCCTTCAAATAATAATGACAAATCTCTAGGGTTGTGAGACTTTATTGAAGAACATCATTCCACATGAATTCCAGGGATAGACATGGGAAAAATTGATATATTTATATTAATTAAGGACAACCAGCCTAGGTTTATACAACTAATGAGTGAATAATCGGGGGTGGCTCTTAGAAAGATTCATAAACCTTATTATGGAGATACATTGAACAATTCATCTCATCAAGATAAGGAATTTCATTAGTCTATAGCCTACAATTTTTATTCAGAGATGAGGGAGTGCTCATAAGAATATTGTAAAGTATGGAAATCATGTTTGGCCAAGGCTAGCTATATTCTTGAGGTATATGATTTCCAAGAAATCAACCATAGGTGTTCAAAAATTTTCAGTACCAAGCATCATGTTGTAAGAGTGAGCGAAGCCAAAAAATCATGTGTGTCTTTGGCACCCCCCACCTTAGAAATATGCTAAAATTCCTTGCACCAACCTAGGTTTTCAAGGTTAAGGACACATATGCATTCATGAATGAAAATTGTGATGGGGTTTCTTTCCTAAGGAAATGCTTGCTACATCTAACTACCAATAACATCACGTCCCACCAAATTGAAAATGTAGATTTGACAGGGCCATACTAGGAAGTTGCATGCATTTTTGCTAGGATTGTTGGATAGGAAAGTATGTCAAAGGTTCCTAGGTATGTCTTGTATGTTATGCACTATGTGGTAAATAATGGTGCATTCTTTAATTGGTGAGATCTAATATCAAATGAGATTTCCCATATGTTGGACAATTTTTAGAAGACCCAAAAGTTCTCCATGGCCCTGTATTTGGGGTATACAATCCTCTTTTCTTACAATTTTAAACATTTGGATCCCAAAGGCGATGTTCAAGTAGAATTGAAACCCATTGCATTATTTTATCCTATGTTTTGGAGGTATAAGTCCCCTTTCAGTGTTTTACAAATTTAAGGATTGGTGTGTAGCAATATTTATATGGATATTGACTAGCATGCCCTAGAGACATTAACGAAACAATCCTGAGACATGTTTCGAGGGAAGGGTGAATTTATTTTTTAGGAAAGAAATATGTGCATTCAACTATATTGTTATGAGGGGAAACCATATATTTTACTTGAGTTCATGACTAATAGGTTTTTTTTAAATGAATTTTGCATACAATACTAGAAGTTCTCTTTATTTTTTGAAGGTAAGAAATGGAAACGATTCGTTACTACTCTATTTAGATTCACATGTATCATGGTGAAAAGTGTGGTTCACATGAAAAAAATAGATCAGGTTTTTCAAAACCTTGATTTAAAACAGGATGAGGCCATTGAGTGTTACTACTATAAAATATGTTATTGCTACTTCCTCAAGGAATATGGTAGAGTCATTGGTTGTGCTAATGATGGAGGAGATGACCAAAACTCACCTAGAGATGAGATGGAGAGGCAGAAAGATATCTTGAAGAGGAAAGGGTCACCAAGGTATAATAAATTCAATTAGATTGTAGTTAAGGTTTGAGAAGCACACATGGAAACTTGAGCATATTATTTAAATCAATGTTTATTGATGAAGTAGAGGATATTTCATGCCCTTTAAACTTTTGTAACACTAGTAGATTTGGCACATTTTCCAACGAATGAGCGTCTGTCTTTTGAAGAACAAAATTTCAGAGGTTCGTTGAAGGCCTTTCATCGCACTATTGATGACCCTATTTGTCGGTCAAATACTGGATGTAAAAAACTTACACGTGGTAGTTGTGGAGAGATTTAATCAAAGAGACTTATGTTGCAATTGATCGTCCCAATTGCGACACTCATAGAGTGGTCGTTAATTCAATGCGCTCAGTTACCACATGGTGTTTTATAGGAAACCATCATCATCCTAGTAGTCATTTTTTTACCGACGACCTCGGTCATTACTATGGCATTGGCTTGTGTAAAGACTGTAAAAAAGATGACGTGGGAACCATCGAAATTATGACCTCATGGCCATCCACTGTCATCAGAGGAGCAATGTTCTAGAGGGTACAATATATTGGTGGTCCAAAAATATGGCACGGTAAATCCATTAGAGTGGAAACATTAGTGTGGTAAATGGATGTCATATTGGCAATGCTAGGGAGGTAAATGTACGTCGGAGTGGCGACGCTTGAGAGCTTGAATTTCGTCAGGGTTGAGATGGATGGGAGGAAAGCTTCCGTCGGAATACCAACGTTGATTTGATGATGAACCTGGGTGTCGAAGGTTTGAATCTTGTATAATAAAGTAAAAAAAAATGAAATTGATGTTGAACACTGAAATCCATTCTTATGGTGCATTGGACATAGGGAGAAGATATATGTGTTAGATTAAGAAGTCGAAGAGGTTGAGCCAGATGTAGATGGAAATTTTTTCAATATAAGATGATATAGACGATTAGTATTAGGGTTTCATTTTTTGCTAATTCAGTCTTGTTAGAGCCTCCACATCTCAAAATGTACACTCACACTTAAGAAATACATGTTTTTCTTTCAAACTGTAATTTCTAGCCTTGTGGAAAATGCACACCTGGGTATTAAAACACCTCCAATTTGAGTGATTCAAGTTGTTGAGGGTGTATTAGATAATTTTACACTTTTCTACATATTTAGTTTTGTGTTTGCAAACATAAAAGTGGTTTTTGTGTAAAAGAGGCAAAATCTACCTTTTAAATTGAGAGGCCAAAATAGTAAAGTGCCCTAATGGAAAAGCATGCCCATGTTTCTATATAGCTCCAAATGTAGTGATCTAATTTTTGGTGTGAATTTAATAAAATTATAAATCTATCTATATCATCTAGAGGGCATTTTCAAATGAAAAATGACTTCTACCTAGAACCCAAATTCAAGACTTTTTGTAAAATAGAGGGTAAAACTATATTAGTATAAAATGCACGCCTTGGACTCATATGACCTCCAAATTGAGTGATTAAATTTGCGGAGTTTGTATTTTATATATTTACATATTTTCATACATTTATTTGTGCATTTTCAAACCAAAACCCCTCTACTGTGAATAAAGGTTAAAAATCGCCTCGTAAATGCAAAAAAAATGCATAAAGGGAAAAATGCACGCCCATGTCTTAACACCCCTGAAATTTGAGTGATTCAAGTTTTTGAGGTTGTCTTAGATAATTTTACACATTTCTGCATATTTAGATTTTCATTTGCAAACATAAAAGTGGTTGCTATGTAAAAGAGGCAAAATCTACCTTGTGAATTGAGACACCAAAATAGTAGAAAGTGACCTAATGGATACACACACCCATGCTTCTATATAGTTCCAAATTTAGTGATATAAGATTTTGGGTGAAGTTAATAACATTCTAAATCTATATATTTCATCGAGAGTCCATTTTAAAATGACTAAGGACTTCTACCTTGAACCAAGATTCAAGCCTTTTTGTAAAATGGAGGGTAAAACCATCTTATTGTAAAATGCACACCCAAGACACATATGACCTCCAAATTGATTGGTTCAAATTGTGGAGTTTGGATTTTATCATTTTACACCTATTTATACTTTAGTTGTGCATTTTAAAAGCTAAAACTCTCTACTGTGCATAAATTCTAAAAGCTTCCTTGTAAATGCAAAAAGAATGCATGAAAACATGGACTGATGGAAAATGAATGTGCTAAGAAGAAAAATACATGTATGGTGTTGGTAATTTACAATTTACAAGTTGCACGATTGTGGAATTTTTGTAAACCACAAAGACTGTATACTAGGGTGATTTGTTCCCAGAATTTAGCGAAGGGTTGAAACATACATGAATATTTGGAAACTATGCACACAAACTAACTAAAATGGAAAAATAAGTACCAAATACATGCATCCATTAGATCGATGAGGCAAGAGCCTGTAAAACCACATTACACATAGGCTAGTTGTTTGTTGCATTTCCATTGCAAAGAACTATAGAAATCATCAGAGAATAAAATTTTATATCACTGAATAATATTCAAATAAATAAACATACATATAAACATGTACAAGACTCTAGAAATACTAAAGTGGAATACTTGAATGAGGAAAATACATGTTTTTCTTTTAAACTTTAATATCTGCATTTGTGCAAAATGCACGCCAGGATTCAAAAAAATGCACGCCAATGTCTTAACAAACATGCAATTTGAATGATTCAAGTTTCTAAGGTTCTCTTAAATAATTTTACACCTACCTACTGATCTGAAATTGATCTTTAAAGACTTGGCTAAGTTTTAAGCATGTGTTAAATTACCAATTAGGAATTAATGAAAGAAGAAGAACTTAATGAGATATTATAGCATCCATCATAAATAAATTCAGATCAGAATGTAAGCACAAATAAAAACAAACCATAACAGAAAAGTTGTTAACGAAGTTCGACAAGATTGTTTACGTCTCCAAGCCTTTGTCTCAGTGGGTGAGGCTTTCTTATTTCTCTTCAATGATTCAAAATTACATAAGAAAAGTTTCAAAAGGATTAAAAACTAATCTGGCTATGTTCTTCTCGAGCTCAAGAATCAAACACAACTGACGACACTGAAAAAGGTTGAGCGTAGCTTCGGGAATTTGCTCATAAAGTTTCCCTCCTCAATGGCTTCCGTGCATAAAAATGGATTCAAGATTCATAAAATCATCATCACTCTACTAATATGAACTCATTTGACTATCAAAAACCTTTGATTCTTATAAATGTGGAGTTGGGGTTCTCCTCCCAACTTCCTCCCAAGATCTGGCCTCAAATCGGTCTCCAGATCCTCTAATAATGGCTAAAATCCATTAAAAATCAGGCTGAAAATCCAATAATATATTGTGTGGTTAAAAAACCCAAATTAGGAAAATATCAGAGTGCAAGCCCCTTCTCCCGGGCTCCTGGTCATATGGAGCACACCATATGTCCTTGGGCTGGAGTTGGTGCGTTGGCCCCCTTTTTCTCCGTTCCTGGTCATATGGGTATGGCCCATGTGGCCATTGCCTAACACTCCACACGCTCCAAGTAGTTGTGCTAGATCCTGGTTCTTAGCCATTGGTCGCGTGGGGTGCCAAATGGCCTCGTACTGGACCCATCTGATTGGGGCTTATCCCTAAATAACCATGCATGCAACTTAAATGGAGGTTTATCCACATGGATTAACAAGTCATATCGGTGGTCTGGTGGTTATTGAGTTTGGTGTAGTCCATTGGAGATACTGAGGTCGGTGGTTCGATCTTGATAGAGGCGGAAAAAAAAAATTTACCTAGCCAATATTGGCAAAATCCGGGGTGCCACGTGGCACCCTTTGATTGGGCCATGTGTCGCCCCATGATTCATCCATACGGTACAATCAACATCCAGTCAGCTGCCACATCACCATTGTACAACCACATCACCTATCCAGTCAGCTACCGCGTCAGCTTATCATTGGGCCACCTCACATACAGACTTCCACGTGTCATCTGTACATTACCACTTGTCAATTTCGTACTGGTCCAACTCAGCCTGAAAACACCAAAACTGAGTGACACGTGTCACCTCCTAGTGATTCCACATGTCCTTGTTGACCTCATCATGACATCATGTTGATGTCACCTGTTGTACTGCTGATGTTAGCAGTACGACATGTTGACTTTGACTAGTTTGAATTTTTTCCTGTTTGGGAAATCTATTAGAACGCGATAACTTTCGCATAGAGAGTCCATTTGTGAAAAAAAAAATATGGATGGAATCAACGCGACGAGTCAGACACAATGGTGCTAGTTTTGTCCGATTCCGAGAACTTTTATTTTTAGTCCTTCCTGGATCCATTTTGGATCACCTACATATTTATATTTTCATTTTCAAGGATAAAAGTGGTTGTTGTGTAAAAGAGATAAAATCTTCCTTGTAAATTGAGAGACCAAAATAGTAGAAAGTGACCTTCATCGCAAATGCACTCCCGTGATTCTATATATCTCCAAATTTAGTTATATAATATTTGGGGTGAAGTTAATAACATTATAAATATATATATTTCATCTGGAGTGCATTTTAAAATGACTAAGTACTTCTACCTAACCAAGATTCAATATTTTTTGTAAAATGGAGGGTAAAATCATGTTATTGTAAAATGCATGCCTAAGACTCATATGACCTCAAAATTGAGTGGTTCAAATTGTGGGGTTTGGATTTTATCATTTTAAATCTATTCATACTTTATTTTTGCATTTTGAAACATAAAACCCTCTATTTTTCATAAAGGATAAAAGTTGCCTTGTAAATGAAAAAAAAATGTATGAAAATAGGGCATGATGAAAAATGCATGCCCTGGGAAGAAAAATATATGTATGGTTTTGGTAATTTAAAATTTACAAGTTACATGACTGTATATTTGTTGTAAACCATAAAGACTATACTAGGGTGATTTGTGACTAGAATTTAGTTAAGGGTTGAAATATACATGAATCTTTTGTAATTGTGTAGTGTGCACACGCACTAACTAAAGTGGAAAAATGAGTACCAACTACCTGTATCCATGAGCTCGATGAGGCATGAGCTTGTACAACCACATCACACATAATCTAGTTGTTAGTTTCATTTCCATTGCGAGGACCTGCACAAATCATCAGAGAATAAAAGGTTATATGACTGAATAATAATTAAATAAATAAATAGACATATCAACATGTATGAGACTCCAAAAAGACTAAAGTGGAATACATGAATGATTTTCTCTTGGTTTTGAGAACAATTTATTCTCTAGTCAAGAGGGCCAACCACGTGAAGGTGGAAACTCATTTGGCCCCTCCC
>ML814069.1:38730-53425 GCA_009831015.1 Picea engelmannii | reverse complement strand
CCCCCCCCCCCCCCCCCTCGCATTACTCTCAATTCCCCATACCCAATCTATCTACTGGAAAATAATTGAAAGTGGCATAGCACGATTCATGCATAGAAAGTAGCAAAACAAAATTTAAAGGTAAATAAAAGAAAGAATGTGTGTGAATATATGTGGTTTTGTACATACAAAACATATAACATTCATCCATAAGAAGGTAGAAACAAATAGTATATATGTGATAAAAAACCTTTTTAAAAGATGGCGCTTACCCGATATTGTTGTATATCTTCCATCAAAAATCTGCATCTTTCTTTGTTCTCCTCTATTGGCTCACACCTACCCAATGCAATAAGTTCCATGCTTTCCTTTCTCATAGCATTTTTAATTGTCTCCCTCGAGTTCATGGATTCAAACAATTCAACATTGTTTCCCACATTGTCAACATCAGTTGTCGACAACTACATATATCAACAAAAAAACAAGTTAATTCAATTATAAAAACAATAATAGGGTTTGGTTGAATTTATGGTGTCAAAATCCATTTTATACAATGTATCATCTTCCATTTTCATTCATCTTCCTATGAATACCATTCATATGTGCATAATTTGTACAAGGATATACCTCTACTGAAAAAACTCATCTATACCATATTTTCATCAAAGAAAAAAATGTCATTCTGTATTCCATAAACACCATAATATGTCATTATTTATTCCATAAATTATCTGTATTCCACTATAATGATGAACCATGAATCCAAGAAGGACAGGTGATGATGAAATACCTAATAACTAAATAATTTTTTTTAAACCAAGTCATTGTTTGCATTTCCCTTATAGAACATAGTATAGGCATGTATATAATAGAGTATAGAACATAGTACAAGCATGTATATAACATAGTATAGAACATAGTACATTTGGAAAAATTTCCTAACAAGGTATGATCTTGGCTAGTTCCAAACATTTTTTCTTCAGGCTTTAACCATTTTTTGGAAGCTACAACCTATATCAAACTTCGTATATCTATCATATGATGGAATACTAGGAAATAAAGTTTTTATTTGCCATAATAAATGAAAATCATATATTAAATTGTAGACAATAGTTTGACCTTTCAAAATAACATCCATATCTTGAAATTTAGTTATATCATCTCTTGCTTTTATTAGCATATCTTTATATGCTTCCTACTAAATAAAATTTCCATTTTTATCCCAACATAAGCGTAGTCCCATTTCAACTTCTTTGTATCTCTTCATGAAGGTTTTAGTTCTTATCTGAATTGAACTACATTTATTTTGAGGTTGTTGAACCAAATTATTCTTTGTCAATACCTTTGTAGCATCCATAATTAGAGAAGTACGATAATTGACACCCAAAGCCTTTAACTGATTCCAAGTCTCAGAGTTAATGTTTTTGGGAAGAGATAGAATTTTTGTAATAAACTCGGCATTGATATAGAATATAATGGACCCATTTTCGGATACCATGACCTTTTTTTCAGAAAGATATTTCTTTGCACACTAGGAGACAAACTCGAGAAAGTAATAGGTATGGGGAATTATGCATTTACCCAATTTTGACTCCCATATATGTAAATAATAATGAAAATCCCTAAATATATCACAGGACAACTTTCTTAACTCATAACGATCAAATTGTGACATAACGGTTTCAAAATTTTCACAATCACGATCGATTAATACTTTTTTATGGGCGGTTGATGGTTGACTAGACTGACTACCATTCTCCATCTATCCTTATTTTAAAAATAAGAACAAATTTCAAATATGGAAATAGTGTTTACCGTGTGCATTTACCTTCAAGGTTTATTGTTTTTTTTTTAAATCCTTTGAATTAAATTATCACAGTGCCTTTTTTTATTTGGCTTACATCATCGTGACACTTGTCATCCATTCATGCATTTCGGCGGTGAGCTAAATTGGTTTGATAATACCACCCTTGAGTACCCAAATGAATAAGGTTATGACACATTATCATCTGTTAATAAAATGGTTTATAATTTAGGCCTTCAACCCATTTTATCCAACATTCACTTTCATTGATTGAAATAAATTGAGACCGTTGATCTTGGATCTATATTTTTGGTCTGATCATGTCTGTTGAATTTTCATTTCAAACCCTACTTTTTCTTTGTTGTGTGTACACAAATATGGCAAAAATATGCAGTGTATAGGGTATTGAACCTAAAGTGAGTGAATGACACTGAAAACTTGAAGTGAATGGAACTCAAATAGAGTCGTTGTAAACCATTTCAGATTGAACAAATAGCTACAATATCTACATTCTCTATCTACATCAACAACGACACTATATATTGAATACATTGTGGGGTTGATCCCTCCTTGGACACATAGGTGGGGTCAGTCTCTCCTTGTATGGATTTGCACCTCTACACACTCTCCTTACTTGTAGGTGGGATCAATCCAATGCAAATGTCAGTAGGTTGCTCCTCTCTGTACTAACAGGGGGGTTCGATCCTATGAAAATATTAGTGGGTTGATCCTTTGTGCACTCTCCTTATTAGAAGGTCGGGTATATCAATGAAGTGGTCAACGGGTTTGGAGTGGGTTTATATGGTTGGGGGTTTGGCGCCATAGTGATTTTTATATGTTTGATTTTTTTTGTTTATTTTTTATTTTTTATTTGTTTATAATAAAATTTATATTTATATTCAATGTCATTGATCTCCTTCTTCGTCTAACTCCAAATAGATATCACTCGGTTCAAAATATGGTTCAGAATTGATGTTGAAAGGATTGGGCATAACAACATCATCATCAATGTCATTTTCGATAATTTGATCGTCGATATGATCATCGAGAACATTTTCATCTACATCTAGCTCAACTTCTTTGTCTTCTTCATCTAACACAACTACTTTCTCCTCTTCATAATATTCTTCCTCAACATCATCTTCTTCCACTATCGTATACTTTACATGCTTTCCTCTTGGATCATATCTAACATCATATGACCATCCCACTTTATCTGGAACATTTGAGTAAAATACTTTCTCACAATGGCTTAGAAGAACATCTCAATACCTAACTCAATCATCCTTGTATTAACCATGGTAAATCCATTATCATTCTCAATAAAATTTATTTCATGATCACATGCATTCATCTGTAACATGTACCATTTGACCTCGAATGAGACTCATTTAAAGGATTTAAAGTCACATTCAAGTATATAATTCAAATACCCATAGTATCTATTTTCATATACCTTTGGATTCATGTCACTTCTAGAGGAAACATTAGTGACCTGAAATACTACAGTTATGCCACAATCAAAGGTTTTCTTCTTTTCATCCAAGTTTTTGATGTGAAATTTACGACCATTGCACCACATAGCCTTGTGGTGTTTCAACTGCAATATGCCCAACATGTAAAAAATGCATTGTCAATTAATTAACATATTTAGACTTAGTAAATATTTTAAGAAAATAACATATCACATACATTAATATAATGGAAAATAAGTCCCCTGGATGGGGTGTTAGTGAGGGACAAGTTTCATGAGGGAGGGGACGACACCTGTCAACGCAGTACCAACCACGTGACTGGTGCATGCCCCTCCCTTCCTCCCACACCATGAACTTAAAACCACTTCACTCATACCAGAACACCATTAACACTCCAAGTGAGCTATGATCTGCCCTCTCGTCCGATCAATGGAATCACCATTACTATGGTCACCTCTGCACGTGTGCGTCCTCCCTCTCCAGTGGTATTCATACCATGGAGCTCACTGACTATTTATTCATCATTATCTCTTCTTACCAAAGCCATCCCATGGTATGCGCCCTCCTCTAGTGCTCACCTGCTACATTTTCCATTTCCTTGTGCCTGCTCACCTTCACCCTACTCCGTCCATGTCTAGACTGCGAGGAAAATCCAAGTGCTACTCGGCCTGGTACCAAAACAAACCACACATGGAAATTCATCCTCAGCCTGCTCCTACACCCTCACACATCTCATCGCCCTCCTCTTCTAGTCATTCCGCTCAAAGCCACAGTGGCCTCCCGCCTCTTTCCTCGCCATGGGATTGACTAGTTGAGTGGTTCGACCTCTTGGGGAATTCACTGGGATTTTCCCCAAGGCCATTACCGTACCTGGCCTCCTCCTCACAACCTGCCTTGGTCGTCCCTCCCAATTCGTTTGAGAACTCAGCTCCTGCGCCACCGCCAGTGCACTCGCCACTAGTCCAGTCTCCATGCGAGGATAACTTCGCCCACTAGAAGAAGCATGTTGGCCCTTGACCAAGTTTTGAGGATCCTTGGTCATGTTTGACCTATTTTGGGACTTTGACAGGCTGTCGAAGGCGAAGCGCAAGGAGAAGTGGAGATCGCGGGATCTCGACCCCTTTTTAGGGATTTTTGGGTTTTGGGATTATGTAACGGATATGTGGATATCGACCCATGCGTTTACCCATGCTTAGGCCTATTTCATAATGTATAAATAGAAATATAGGCGATGTAAGAAAAAATGATAGCTGAGTGCTAGTACTAGCTATGTGCAATAAGATGTGATTAAGACTTGCAGAGTTAAGTGAAAGTCATATGTAGTGCTTCGTGTGCAGACTATGTAAGGATTTGTGCCTAGATCTACTTGGGGAAGGAGGATCTAGTGAAGTGCACGCAGATCTCCTGTCCTATGTGGAGTAAGGTTTTGATGCTTTGTGCCTATAAGAAGCTTGACAGAAAGAAATAAAGAGAAGAAGAGTTGGTGGACGTAGCCCCATGCCGGGGGTGAACCACGTATATATTGTGTTTCTATGCTTTGTGCGATGTATTGATGTGTTTATATGTTTATTTGATTACTTCTTTGATATAGATGAATGATAGATAGATCTGTTGATTCTATGTGCTTAGTAATGTGAATGAATACTAGATCTGACATGTTTCCTTATGCTAAGTGATTCTATATGTTAGATCTAGTTGAATACTGCATTGTGTTGTAATTAGGGTTTATCTGTGTTGTAAACTAAGGCTGAATACTAATGAATTATAATTGCTAAGTGCTTTGTTAAGGAGTTACAATCACAGATCTGTGTCCCAGCTAAGGTTTCATACCTCTGAGTCTTGCAACCACCCCTACCTCTACCTTGGGTGAGACTTCATCTGCTTCACAGGTGTTGCCGAAAGGGTCGGTAGTTAGGGTTTTGTTGATGCGTTGTTGTAGCGTTGAACCCTGGGTCTGCCCCTATGCCAACAAAGCCTCCGGAAAAACCCCACTCCTTCTCATATTGTGCTACCTATGCAAAATTCCAAGACGACCTTGCAATTCTGCAAGACCTGGTGTTTGAAGTTTGTAAGGATGTGGATAGCCTGCGTTTTCACTTGGAAGTCCTGGACAATAAGGGTTCACAAATTTTGCAATTGCTTTCCTCTCTGTATGGTTCTCGAAACCCCACAAAATAGGCACCAACTGCAGCAGTGGACTTAGATGTGATATTGGTTCCAGCTCTGCAACTGTCTCCAGTGGACGACGTAGCACCAGGCTCAACTACAGCTCTCCAGGCACCCACCTTGGATATCGTTGCATGCAACACGTCCACTGCATGAGTTGTGACTTATGCACATGTGTTAAACTGCATGACCTGTTGTTCGTTATGTTTATATTTTCCACCCATATTTTCGGTTAAATTTTGTTTTGATTGTCTTATGTCGGTCCTAGAGGGTCTAGAACCCTGGGCGAATCGGTTTCCCCACGGGACGATTCCGCTCTAGTTGGTCAATTGTGTTATCTGATTAGTTATCTGAACTTATGGGTTTTGATTTGGGAGGTTGGCCGAATTGGTTTCCCCCAGGGGCAATTCAGTAACTATAGTCCTCAAACAAACATGGAGATACTGTAATTTTTGGTGCTGAAAGGATTTATATATATATACTTACTTAAAAAAAAATGGAAAATAAGTAAATAATATGGGTGAACATGCTTTCTTGTTTATCATTTAAACCATATGCTAAATCAATTTCCCTATGTATAATATTGGTATCTTGATTATGATGAGACTCTTTAACCAATGTAGCCACTCCTTCCCATGATAACCTACCATAACATTATATACATTGTTCTATCCATACCTTCATCTAATCAATATTGTTTGTGATGTACAAATGTAGTGCATCCCACTCTCGATCAACTATTTGAAAAAACAACAATTCATCAATAATTAGGTATCATGGAAAAACTTAACAATTGATGGAAAAATAAAAATTAGATAGGTACAATATAGATAAAAATGAATATACAAAACTATTATAGATCTCTACGATCTAATTACCTTTCACTTTCCTCATTCTACCTTTTCTGAATAGGACCTCCCCTTAAAATTTGTTGATGGAGTTGGCATCCTAAATGAGAGGCACATTCATATCTGCTACTAATTTAGGAAGATACTGACTAATAAACACCAAATATTAATATACCATATATCCCTCCACCATAGAACCCTCAGGACGTGCTCTTTGTCTAACAAAGGCATTCAATGATTTCAAATGACTCTCCACCATCCACATTGACCTTGTGTGTACATGTCCACACATTTCAATCTCCTCAACTTGGTGTATGAGGTAGTGTTCTTGTGCTTTGAAAAATGTTGGAGGTAGGTACTTTTGCATTTCACACATTAGGAAAGGAAGTTCTCTCCTCCAATACTTTATATATTCTTTATGGACTTATTTATATGACAACCACCTACACATGATGCAAGAAAATCACATGTTTAAGTATATGCATTGCAAGTAAAACACATGTCAACAAGTTTTGCAACAAATATTTTGGATAGAAATTGTTACTTACCTCGTGTATTTTCCAATATCATACATGACCAAAGTAATAAACTTTATTAAATTACGTTTAAATTAGTTATATCATAACATGAAGTCACGTTCAATTATTTAAAAGGTGTGAATTTACTCCTTTGTGTGTATTTATACACGTTGTTGTAATCATAATGAGCATTGAAAAATAAAATAAAATATTGAATATTGAATATACATGTTATATATACAGTGTCCAATTTTCAATTGGTATCAGAGTGTTTGTCCTTGTTTTTCCCCCGCCGCATCCGCCCCTCTTCTCTACTACATCAACTTCATCATCTCAAAATCCATCTATGACTCCAATTTCGACCAAGATTCCCCCGACCTCGTCCTCTTTTTTAAATGAATAGTTGTAAACATATTTCATCTCCCTCTCCTATTTCGGTAATGGTTAGCTTGTGCCTTCTTACCAACGAGTAGCAATGAAGATATCAGAGAAAAAAACTAGGGAACCAGAGAAAAGGGCAAGGGAATTAGACAACAACACTCCATCCATGCTGGAACTAAGCAAAGGCCTTAAATAATTTTGTGTAGGCCTTATAAATCAAGTAAATACTTTGTTGAATGACAAAATTGGCAAATCGAACGAAGAACTAGTAGAATGCAATAGAAATTACAACAACATGAGTCGAGCTCAAAACAATAGCGAATGGGCATAGAATCCCCAATAATTCAACTTCACACTAAATGCCTCCCTAATCACACTACTCATCCAACATGGGGACATATAATCATGGCATGTCCAAGGTGAATATTATTGATCCAGAGTTTGATGGATTGAACACAAGAGAAACAACAAGATGGGTAAACAAAATCGAACAATACTTCAGGTATTACCAAATTTCTAATGATGAAGAAAAAATTAATGTCACATAAATACAACTAAATGACTTTGGGTATGATTGGTTCCTATGGTGGAGAGAAAAATCCAAATCTCTAGCAAGAGACTGGGTTGTATTAAAAAATAACTTCTTCCTACATTTTCTCGACATAGAAGAAAAGTAGGTTTTTGCTAAACTTTCCCGATTACAACAGTTTAGTACATTGGAGGAATTTTTTCAAGATCTACATGTGATAGCCACCCATGTCGCTAATATATCAAAATATTGGCTACTTCAAATAGCCTTATCATGGTTGAAGGAAAATATTTGAAATGAGGTCGAATTACTTCACATTAAGGATATTGAGCAAGCTCGTTAGAAAGCCAAAATCACTGAAAACAAACTTAAATCATATCTAAAGACATCATGGCACTCACTCGAAGACTCTAGCTCCAAATACATTCCCCCTCACAAAAGGACACCACCAGCAGATACAAGTCAAGATAGGGATTTATTTTTTAAATGTAACACACCCAATTGGAAGCAGGGCCATAGGTGCAAGGACAAAAAGTTTTTCCATTTTGAAATAGACAAGAGTTACAGTGACAAGGATGAGGAAGCAAGGGACATATCTTCATTCGATGAAGAAACAAATAATGGATACTCACAAAATTCCCAAGAATCAGGAAATCAAAACCCAAGTCTGGCACTCTTTGTCATTGCAATGACGGGTATTTCTCAACCACAAACTCTTAAATTTTATGACTATGTTAAAAAAAATAAAGTAACAATGCTCATAAATATTGGTAGTTCATATAAATTTATAGATATGAAGATAACAAGGCAATTAAACATTTTCATTTATCCTACCTCTGAATTTCAAGTTTCCATCCCGAGAAATAAGACTACTTCATGTCATGGGAAATTCCACAAGGTTGAAGTATCCATGAATGACTACAAATTAAAATATCATATGTATGTTATGCCTATCAGAGGGGTATATATTGTCTTGGGGGGGCAATGGTTAGCCACGATTGGTATTGTTGGATTAAACTTACAAGAGAGATTTATAAGATTTTATGAAAATAGGGAAAAGTACAAATTACACGGAATTAACTATCCTCCTCCACAAATATTCTCATCTAATAGGATGGAAAAAATGATTAAAAAGGGGGCCCAAGCTTATTTCTTACACTACTATGTGATAGAGGGAACTACTAATTTTATATATTTTCTATTATATATTCTCTTTAAAGTATTTTTTATTTGGTTTTATGTTTTGTTAATTTTTTTGCCATTTTCTATGTATAAGTGGTTGGTTAAAAGACATTGACCTTGATTTCTCTCATAACCCCCCATCATCTGCTTCATCAAAAGGTCATGAATCTTTGTGAATAGAAATCATCCTTATTGGAGTGTAAATGCACTCCTAATTGTACAAACATGTTAAAAACATTTTAATCGTCACTTTACAACTTAAATATTAAATTATGGAGGATTATCCAACTTTGGGCGTGCACTTTCCTATAGCCAACTTTAACAAATTGGCCCTTCGATTTTACTAGGCAATTTTTAGCCTTTATGCACATAAGGTAGTTTTTTGTCTAGGATTGCCAATACAATCCTATATCAAGGTGTAAATTCACAAATTACACCTTCTTCAAGTTGAACCACTCAATTTGGGTCAAAATTGGAACTAGGGCATGCATTTTACTCTAAGTCAATTTTGACTTCAAATTTACGTGAAATCCCAAATCTAGGTACTTGAAATCAACCTCTGATGTTCTTAAATTTCACTTTAGATGACATAGGTATATATATATATATATATATATATATATAACATACAACTTATAATAAAAAATTAGGTGATACATTGAATCTTGGGCGTGCATTTTGTTTTCGTCACTTAGTACAGTTTTGACCTTCCAATTTACAAGGCAAACTTTGCCTCTTTTGCATAGCAACCGTTTTTAAAATTGAAATTGTAAAATTAACAACATGATCAGGTATAATATGATAAATCACACCCCCAACAACTTGCAAAACTCAAATCTACAGTATAATAAAACCTTGACGTACTTTTTACAAACAAGTTGTGCATTTCTAGAGTTTTACTAGGCATCTCTTGCCTATTTTTGCAACAGAGTATTTTATGACCAAAAATGAAAAACTAAGTATATAGGATTATGTAAAATGAATTAACAACTCATTTTCATTTTGAACCACTCAAATTGAATTAGTTCTTAGACCTATGGGTTCATTTTAGTGTATTCTAGCATGCATTTTGCACCAAGGCACAATTCGCCCTCTTTGTCCTACACGACAATTTTTGGTATTTTTCCAGCAAATGGTTTTAAGTTTCCAATTGAAAAAACAAAGGTACAGACATATGTACAAATTTTCTAATGATCCCCACATACCTTCCTCTAGCATCAATGAATTTAAATTCCCAACCCCCAAGAAATCCACTTAGATCACTAACTACTTTATCCCCATTTGACATTGCCTCTTATAGGAGGAGGATGTCAAGTTTATTCACATCAATAACCCTTTTCAAGGCTCAATTTTTGAAGGGGATGATTGAGCCCCGAGAATTAAAGGTTAGATAGATACTAAGGAACCCTTAATAGGGGCAGTGTCCACTCTAACAAACCCTTCCATTGCCAACTATTTACCAAACACAAACTCATTCATAGATCTCTTTTTGAGAAAAATAAATGGACTTATTTCCTCTTCTTGATGCCCTAGTTCCCCTTCCATAGTTTAGAACTAACCCCTCTTCAATTTCCCCTTCTTAGACATACCTTCTAAATTTCCTATAGGTAGATTCAGACATTATTATAAAGATGCATTAAATATCTCTTAAATATTGTAGAAAAAAACTAAAGATTACAAGAAGCATCACATATAAGAAAAGTATGAGTCAAAACGGTATTGATCTCCCATTAGTTTGTCATAATAGTAGGATATTTACATGATTGACATCACAGTTACAATATCCCTTACAAGATTGGTCGGCAAAGTGAAATACAGACCCCACACCTGTGTTCTCTCTGAAGATTCTTCCTAATGTCTCTCTAACAAGCCTCTCCTTTCCTATCACTCTACTGACAACCTTTATATCACTAGATTCAGACAAAAAATGTCAAAACATAGAACGTTTAGACAATTCTTATATATTTATATTATCCCTTTGGGGATAGCGTAGATCCATACGAAAGTTACATAAGTCAATCATAATTGACTTTACAAGTATTTATAGTTCCTCGAGTGAGTTGTTATAACTCGTGGTTTTAAAATCATGTCTCTGTGATTTTTGTTTGATTATGGGGTGCCACGTGGCCCTTGTGGTAACCGTTGAATAGGAGTTGAAACAACGATGATGATTGGACTCTGTCAAAAGGCGGATGAATGTCGAGGTACCAAGAAAAAATATAACAAAATTTTGATAATTACTTAATAATGTTCGATGGTATGGTTGATTTTATCCATACCATCGACACTACCCATCAGAATTCAACACCATATGTAGTAGTGTAAGTCTTCCTTCTACAACCTCCCCTATCTTTTCTTCCCTATCATCTTTTTCATTAGGTTTTTTTATGTACGTTGTTCCATTAAAGAACCTTGGATTGACCGATTTCCCCTTGTCTTCTCCTAGGTCCTTATATATAATCTAAGTTCGAAACAACCTCATCCCTACCCTCATCCCTACCCTTGAGGGTGAATGCATTTTAATTTCTCATTTATGTATTAACCATTGAGCTTTGGGTAGAGATTGTATCATCCCATTTTATTTCAGACAACTATAAATAGTGTCATTTTTGGGAATTCCAATTGTAATCAAAGTGGCCCCCCATAAAAAAACTATTAAAGTAGCCATCTTGTTTTTATGAGTTATGAATGATTTTTAATCAATGAGAACTTAAGCAGATGGCTCTTCACATCTCCTCTGATCTTGAATGAAATATTCTTTGAAAGTTCTTTTGTTTGTCCTGGCATATTTTTTTTATTGTCTTCCTCTTGCAAAGTCATGGTTTATCCTAAACTTACATTATTTAATGAAGGAAAATCTATGTTATGAGAAAATTACGTTAGCTTATGAAACTTGTAGTTATGTTTATTTTTTATTCTTTTCAATGATTGATATAATTTCTTGGTCATTTCTCAAGAAACATTATACTTTAAAGAAAAATAATTTTTTTTAAATAATTATCTGTGAGTGGGTAGATTTTGTCGGAATCTTCTATTTATCACTTTATCATTGCACTCATTGAAATATCATAAGAAAATATGGAAACCCAAAAGGAGGAGTGTTGCCTCCTTAAAAATAAGGGAATGATTCCTAAGACCTTCTCATGACCCCTCCAATGTTGGTCCCTTTTTCTTGGCTGGAAAAAGAGGTTAACAAAGACTCATTCCTACCAAGGTCATCACCCTTATCTATAATTAGAATTTCATTGTTGTAGTCCATATATTAGCATAGTATAAGATAGTGTAGGGAAAAGAGGCAAAATGTCCTTTGGATTGATTAGAACAAAACTTTCTAAAGTAGAAATTTCTTGATTTAAAGGTGTTTTCCCTAAGTGTTAATATGATGGCATTGACTTGGCACTCTCTAGCATAAAAAAATCAAACATACAGTGGATCTCAAATCCACTTCATCCAACCTATGTTTCCTTAGTCTTCCAATGGGTTGTTTGGTAGAGGATATCATGGTTCACTAAAGCAGGGCCTTGGGGAAGAATCATTCCCACCAAGGTCATCGCTCTTCTCTAGAATGAGAATTGCGTTGTTGTGATCTATATTCTGTAAAAGTATAAGTTGGTGGTGGGAAAAGGGACAAAACATCCTTTGGATTACTCAGAACAAAATTTTCTAAAGCAATGAACTTTCTTAATTTAAAGAGACTTTCCTTTAGTGTAACATATTATGGCATTAAATTGGCCATGCTTGGACATGATTTTGATCCAAATTTCTAAATGCATGTGATTAGAGAATATTGTCTTGAATATAGGTGAGTTTATTATGCAAAGGGAGGGTATGTGTGGTCTATCAATCACTCATTGATCATATTGTACATTTTCACCCTTTGAATACAATTAATGAGAACTTAATTAGAAAGTGTTTATGGAAATATCTGTAGCTAATAGAATCAAATTCTTGACAAGACACATTGTATTTATTACATCAGTGAATATGAAAATGACATGGCCTTAAATACTAGGTATTAGACAAATATTCACCTTATTGTAACACTTTCAATGTTCAAATCCAGGTAAACATTTTTTTATTAAACAAGCTTACTCTTGATAACTCCATTGGAATTCATGACATATGATTTGAATGGACTGATATCCTTTGTTACAAGAGGTTTTTTTACTTCAATTGGAATGCCCACCAAATGTTGGACCTACAACTTCCCCAACCTTTACTTAACCTTAACTTTAATAGATTTCATGTTCAATTTATTATTTATAGTATGTATTGTGTCTTCATCGCAATGAATGCACAATACTGTATTGATCATAGTAAATGTACAATATAAACCTACATTGAACATTGTTAAGCCCTAATATTGGCTGATTACCCCTTAATTGGGGCATATTAGATTAGTAATGTTATTTTATTTATGTCGACTTTATTCCATTAGTTGTAATTATACCTCCTAGTCTCCTATATATACCAAGGAGACATTTTCATTTGGAATCATCGTGTACTTGAACATTTAAGTGGGGTAAAAGGAGGTTGCCCCCTCAAAGAGGATTATTATCTGAAATTATCTCATTTTCAAGGCGTTGAGTACTTTTTCTAAGGTTTTTCTATGCTATATTGATATTTGGTTCTTAACATAAGGTATCAGAGCTCAAGGTCTTGGGGTTTCGTTGCTACATCTGAGACACCTTGGCATTTTCACTATAACTTTTTTTCTACAACGTTTCAGAAGGAAAATATTGGAGGATATTTATTAGATGGATCAAGGTACATTGGGTTAAAATTTCAGCTCCCAAGGCCTTATACTTTCGGAGATACAACATGTACAAGATAGGGTTCTGGAATCATCCTGAACTGAGTCATTGTGGAATTTTCTCTATAAAAAAATTTATGTAACGTTTCAGACCCTGAAATCCAGAGGATATTCACAGAAATTAGTAAGGTATATGTGGTAAAATTTTTATCTTCTGGGTCATCTTAAATTTGTAGATACACCCTGTGTAAGATAGGGTATCGGACTAGTCCTATGGACTAGTCTCAAGAAGGTGTTCCAAGTAAAAAAATCATAACTTCTTCCTAGAGTATCCAAATTGAGTGGGACCGGTTTCATTGGATCATGGACAGTCTTTAGTATTTCTGGTACGAATTTCATAATTTATATCAATTATTTTGTGCGGGGCACGATATACAAGTGAGATCTCCTGGAAAGGCCAAAAAGCGACAAGTTGTGGGGAATTTACCATAAATTCCACTTTGCACATCCAATTTTGATCAGACTTGTGGAATTGCAGAGAATAAATATCAAATAACTACATAAAATAAAGTTTCATACCCAGAAGCATCGAAACTTGGGAGATACAACAGAATAAAGATTGTCTAGCAGAACCACCTCAAAATCAAGATTCAAAAGTGATACTTGGCCAACATGCCACCCAAAAAGGGAACTTCTACACCAAATAAGCCTCTAGACAATCCTACTTGGACTCTTGATGAAGGTGAAGAAATAAGTAGGGACATAAATGATTTATAAAAGAAGATAGTAACAAAAGATGAAATACAAGAGATGGAAGCTAAGTTGGAGGCAAAGATGGATGGTTTAAAAGAGGAGATCATGGAAGTATTGAAACATTTCATAACAGAGAAGACACCTGAAAGTGAAAATGCATCCCGTGAAATTCATGATGAGGACACAAGGAAGGTGAATCAAGAATGGAGAAACTCCAACTTTGGGTTGAAGACCAACCACGTTCCTAAGATTGATATGAGGAAGTTTGATGGCAAGGACCCAATCACATGGATACTTCAGATGGAGC
>ML814069.1:0-23335 GCA_009831015.1 Picea engelmannii | reverse complement strand
GGGGATGAGTTTCCACCTTCACGTGGTTGGCCCTCTCGAGTAGAGAATAAATTGTTCTCGAAACCAAGAGAAAATCATTCATGTATTCCACTTTAGTCTTTTTGGAGTCTCATACATGTTGATATGTCTATTTATTTATTTAATTATTATTCAATCATATAACCTTTTATTCTCTGATGATTTTTGCAGGTCCTCACAATGGAAATGAAACTAACAACTAGCTTATGTGTGATGTGGTTGTACAATCTCATGCCTCATCGAGCTCATGGATACAGGTAGTTGGTACTCATTTTTCCACTTTAGTTAGTGTGTGTGCACACTACACAATTACAAAAGATTCATGTATATTTCAACCCTTGACTAAATTCTAGTCACAAATCACCCTAGTATAGTCTTTATGGTTTACAAAAAATATACAGTCATGTAACTTGTAACTTGTAAATTACCAAAACCATACATGTATTTTTCTTCCCAGGGCATGCGTTTTTCATCATGCCCTATTTTCATACATTTTTTTTTCATTTACAAGGCAACTTTTATCCTTTATGAACAATAGAGGGTTTTATGTTTCAAAATGAAAAACTAAAGTATGAAAAGATTTAAAATGATAAAATCCAAACCCCACAATTTGAACCACTCAATTTTGAGGTCATATGAGTCTTAGGCATGCATTTTACAGTAAGACGATTTTACCCTCCATTTTACAAAAAATATTGAATCTTGGTTAGGTAGAAGTCCTTAGTCATTTTAAAATAAACTCTAGATGAAATATATAGATTTATAATGTTATTAACTTCACCCCAAATCTTATATCACTAAATTTGGAGATATATAGAATCACGGGCGTGCATTTGCGATGAAGGTCACTTTCTACTATTTTGGTCTCTCAATTTACAAGGAAGATTTTATCTCTTTTACACAACAACCACTTTTATGTTTGCAAATGAAAATATAAATATGTAGGTGATCCAAAATGGATCTAGGAAGGACTAAAAATAAAAGTTCTCGAAATCAGACAAAACCAACACCATTGTGTCTGACTCATCGCGATGATTCCATCCATATAATTTTTTTCACAAATGGACTCTCTATGCGAAAGTTATCGCGTTCTAATAGATTTCCCAAACAAGAAAAAATTCAAACTAGTCAAAGTCAACAGGTCGTACTGCTAACATCAGTAGTACAACATGTGACATCAACATGATGTCATGATGATGTCAACAAGGACATGTGGAATCACTAGGAGGTGACACGTGTCACTTAGTTTTGGTGTTTTCAGGCTGAGTTGGACCAGTACAAAATTGACACGCGGCAGTGTACAGATGACACGTGGTAGTCTGTATGTGACATGGCCCAATGATAAGATGATGCGGTAGCTAACTGGATAGGTGATGTGGTTGTACAATGGTGATGTGGCCGCTGACTGTGCATGTTGACTGGATGTTGATTGTACCATACAGATGAATCATGGGGCGACACATGGCCCAATCAAAGGGTGCCATGTGGCACCCCAGATTTTGCCAATATTGGCTGGGTAAAATATTTTTTTTCCGCCTCTATCAGGATCGAACCCCAAACCTTAGTATCGCCAATGGACTACACCAAACTCAATAACCACCAGGCCACCGGTATGACTTGTTAATCCATGTGGATAAACCTCCATTTAAGTTGCATGCACGATTATTTAGGGATAAGCCCCAATAAGAGGGGGCTAGCGCGAGGCCATTTGGCACCCCACGTGACTGGTGGCTAAGTACCAGGATCTAGCACAACTGCTTAGAGCACGTGGAGTGTTAGGCAATGGCCACATGGGCCATACCCATATGACCAGGACCGAAGAAAAAGGGGGCCAACGTGCCAACTCCAACCCAAGGACATATGGTGTGCTCCATATGACCAGGAGCCCAGGAGAAGGGGGTTGCACTCTGATATTTTCCCAATTTGGGTTTTTTAACCACATAATATGATTTTATTGGATTTTCAGCCCGATTTTTAATGGATTTTAGCCATTATTAGAGGATCTGGAGATCGATTTGAGGCCAGATCTTGGGAGGAAGTTGGGAGGAGAACCCCAACTCCACATTTATAAGAATAAGAGGTTTTTGATAGTCAAACAAGTTCATATTGGCAGAGTGATGATGATTTTATGAATCTTGAAGCCATTTTTATGCACGGAAGCCATTGAGGAGGGAAACTTTGTGAGTAAATTCCCGAAGCTATGCTCAACCTTTTTCAGTGTCGTCAGTTGTGTTTGATTCTTGAGCTCAAGAAGAACACAACCAGATTAGTTTTTAATCCTTTTGAAACTTTTCTGATGTAATTTTGAATCATTGAAGAGAAATAAGAAAGCCTCACCCACTGAGACAAAGGCTTGGATATGTAAACAATCTTGTCGAACTTTGTTAACAACTTTTCTGTTATGGTTTGTTTTTATTTGTGCTTACATTCTGATCTGAATTTATTTATGATGGATGCTAAAATATCTCATTAAGTTCTTCTTCTTTCATTAATTCCTAATTGGTAATTTAACACATGCTTAAAACTTAGCCAAGTCTTGAAAGATCAATTTTGGATCAGTAGGTAGGTGTAAAATTATTTAAGAGAACCTTAGAAACTTGAATCACTCAAATTGCATGTTTGTTAAGACATGGGCGTGCATTTTTTTGAATCCTGGCGTGCATTTTGCACAAATTCAGATATTAAAGTTTAAAAGCAAAACATGTATTTTCCTCATTCAGGTATCCCACTTTAGTATTTCTAGAGTCTTGTACATGTTTATATGTATGTTTATTTATTTGAATATTATTCAGTGATATTAAATTTTATTCTCTTATGATTTCTATAGTTCTTTGCGATGGAAATGCAACAAACAACTAGCCTATGTGTAATGTGGTTTTATAGGCTCTTGCCTCATCGATCTAATGGATGCATGTATTTGGTACTTATTTTTCCATTTTAGTTAGTTTGTGTGCATAGTTTCCAAATATTCATGTATATTTCAACCCTTCGTTAAATTCTGGGAACAAATCACCCTAGTATACAGTCTTTGTGGTTTACAAAAATTCCACAATCGTGCAACTTGTAAATTGTAAATTACCAACACCATACATGTATTTTTCTTCTTAGCGCATGCATTTTCCATCAGTCCACGTTTTCATGCATTATTTTTGCATTTACAAGGAACCTTTTAGAATTTATGCACAATAGAGAGTTTTAGCTTTTAAAATGCACAACTAAAGTATAAATAGGTGTAAAATGATAAAATCCAAACTCCACAATTTGAACCAATCAATTTGGAGGTCATATGAGTCTTGGGTGTGCATTTTACAATAAGATGGTTTTACCCTCCATTTTACAAAAAGTCTTGAATCTTGGTTCAAGGTAGAAGTCCTTAGTCATTTTAAAATGAACTCCGGATGAAATATATAGATTTAGAATGTTATTAACTTCACCCAAAATATTATATCACTAAATTTGGAACTATATAGAAGCATGGGTGTGTGTATCCATTAGGTCACTTTCTACTATTTTGGTGTCTCAATTCACAAGGTGGATTTTGCCTCTTTTATACAGAAACCACTTTTATGTTTGCAAATGAAAACATAAATATGCAGAAATGTGTAAAATTATCTAAGACAACCTCAAAAACTTGAATCACTCAAATTTCAGGGGTGTTAAGACCTGGGCGTGCATTTTTCATCATCACCTGATTTCATGCATTTTTCCCTTTATGCATTTTTTTGCATTTACGAGGCGATTTTTAACCTTTATTCACAGTAGAGGGGTTTTGGTTTGAAAATGCACAAATAAATGTATGAAAATATGTAAATATATAAAATACAAACTCTGCAAATTTAATCACTCAATTTGGAGGTCATGTGAGTCCAAGGCGTGCATTTTATAGTAATATAGTTTTACCCTCCATTTTACAAAAAGTCTTGAATTTGGGTTCTAGGTAGAAGTCATTTTTCATTTGAAAATGCACTCTAGATGATATAGATAGATTTATAATTTTATTAAATTCACACCAAAAATTAGATCACTACATTTGGAGCTATATAGAAGCATGGGCGTGCATTTCCATTAGGGCACTTTCTACTATTTTGGTCTCTCAATTTAAAAGGTAGATTTTGCCTCTTTTACATAAAAACCACTTTTATGTTTGCAAACACAAAACTAAATATGTAGAAAAGTGTAAAATTATCTAATACACCCTCAACAACTTGATTCACTCAAATTGGAGGTGTTTTAATACCCAGGTGTGCATTTTCCACAAGGCTAGAAATTACAGTTTGAAAGAAAAACATGTATTTCTTAAGTGTGAGTGTACATTTTAAGATGTGGAGGCTCTAACAAGATTGAATTAGCAAAAAATGAAACCCTAATACTAATCGTCTATATCATCTTATATTGAGAAAATTTCCATCTACATCTGGCTCAACCTCTTCGACTTCTTAATCTAACACATCTATATTCTCCCTATGTCCAATGCACCATAAGAATGGATTTCAGTGTTCAACATCAATTTCATTTTTTTTTACTTTATTATACAAGATTCAAACCTTCGACGCCCAGGTTCATCATCAAATCAACATTGGTATTCTGGCAGAAGCTTTCCTCCCATCCGTCTCAACCCTAACGAAATTCAAGCTCTCAAGCGTCACCACTCCGATGTACATTTACCTCCCTAGCATCACCAATATGACATCCATTTACCACACTAATGTTTCCACTCTAACGGATTTACCGTGCCATATTTTTGGACCACCGATATACTGTACCCTCTAGAACATTTCTCCTCCGACGACAGTGGATGGCCATGAGGTCGTAATTTCAATGGTTCCCACGTCATCTTTTGGACAGTCTTTACACAAGCCAATGCCATAGTAATGACCGAGGTCGTCGGTAAAAAAATGACTACTAGGATGATGATGGTTTCCTATAAAATACCATGTGGTAACTGAGTGCATTGAATTAACGACCACTCTATGAGTGTCGCAATTGGGACGATCAATTGCAACATAAGTCTCTTTGATTAAATCTCTCCACAACTACCACGTGGAAGTTTTTTACATCCAGCATTTGACCGACAAATAGGGTCATCAATAGTGCGATGAAAGGCCTTCAATGAACCTATGAAATTTTGTTCTTCAAAAGACAGACGCTCATTCGTTGGAAAATGTGCCAAATCTAGTAGTGTTACAAAAGTTTAAAGGGCATGAAATATCCTCTACTTCATCAATAAACATTGATTTAAATAATATGTTCAAGTTTCCATGTGTGCTTCTCAAACCTTAACTACAATCTAATTGAATTTATTATACCTTGATGACCCTTTCCTCTTCAAGATATCTTCCTGCCTCTCCATCTCATCTCTAGGTGGGTTTTGGTCATCTCCTCCATCATTAGCACAACCAATGACTCTACCATATTCCTTGAGGAAGTAGCAATAACATATTTTATAGTAGTAACACTCAATGGCCTCATCCTATTTTAAATCAAGGTTTTGAAAAACCTGATCTAATTTTGTCATGTGAACCACACTTTTCACCATGATACATGTGAATCTAAATAGAGTAGTAACGAATCGTTTCCATTTCTTACCTTCAAAAAATAAAGAGAACTTCTAGTATTGTATGCAAAATTCATTTAAAAAAAACCTATTAGTCATGAACTCAAGTAAAATATATGGTTTCCCCTCATAACAATATAGTTGAATGCACATATTTCTTTCCTAAAAAATAAATTCACCCTTCCCTCGAAACATGTCTCAGGATTGTTTCGTTAATGTCTCTAGGGCATGCTAGTCAATATCCATATAAATATTGCTACACACCAATCCTTAAATTTGTAAAACACTGAAAGGGGACTTATACCTCCAAAACATAGGATAAAATAATGCAATGGGTTTCAATTCTACTTGAACATCGCCTTTGGGATCCAAATGTTTAAAATTGTAAGAAAAGAGGATTGTATACCCCAAATACAGGGCCATGGAGAACTTTTGGGTCTTCTAAAAATTGTCCAACATATGGGAAATCTCATTTGATATTAGATCTCACCAATTAAAGAATGCACCATTATTTACCACATAGTGCATAACATACAAGACATACCTAGGAACCTTTGACATACTTTCCTATCCAACAATCCTAGCAAAAATGCATGCAACTTCCTAGTATGGCCCTGTCAAATCTACATTTTCAATTTGGTGGGACGTGATGTTATTGGTAGTTAGATGTAGCAAGCATTTCCTTAGGAAAGAAACCCCATCACAATTTTCATTCATGAATGCATATGTGTCCTTAACCTTGAAAACCTAGGTTGGTGCAAGGAATTTTAGCATATTTCTAAGGTGGGGGGTGCCAAAGACACACATGATTTTTTGGCTTCGCTCACTCTTACAACATGATGCTTGGTACTGAAAATTTTTGAACACCTATGGTTGATTTCTTGGAAATCATATACCTCAAGAATATAGCTAGCCTTGGCCAAACATGATTTCCATACTTTACAATATTCTTATGAGCACTCCCTCATCTCTGAATAAAAATTGTAGGCTATAGACTAATGAAATTCCTTATCTTGATGAGATGAATTGTTCAATGTATCTCCATAATAAGGTTTATGAATCTTTCTAAGAGCCACCCCCGATTATTCACTCATTAGTTGTATAAACCTAGGCTGGTTGTCCTTAATTAATATAAATATATCAATTTTTCCCATGTCTATCCCTGGAATTCATGTGGAATGATGTTCTTCAATAAAGTCTCACAACCCTAGAGATTTGTCATTATTATTTGAAGGGACATTTCTAAATATGGTCCAATGGTACTTAAATTCAACATGATAATCACACCACCAAGACATAAATGAACTGAGAAAATTTGGAGGTGACAACTCCCCATATTCCACATGTGGAACATAGGAGAAAAGAAATCAGAGAGACAACAATATCCACACTCCACACTCTTGCATGTGATATGTAGAATGTGGAAAACAAGTTTGGATATGAACAAAATGGAAATCACATGAACTCTACACTCCACATATGAGATGTATAATGTGGAATGGAAGCTTGAATATAAGGAATCATGGTGAACACCCGCACGTCCATACTCCATATGTGAGATGTTGAATGTAAGATATGGACAAATTTTAAATAGACAGTTGCATATGGTTGAATCCACACACTGCATTTCACATGCATAATGTGGAATGTGAGGGGGAGAATAGACTCAAATAATTTTAGAATGAAAGTTCAATAAAATTTCATTAACATTTGGCTCCAACTATAGGATAATGGTACCTAGTGGCTCACTAAGAATATATATAGCCTTTCCTAGGGAAAATTGATTCAAGAAGAAAGGATAAAAAATAAAAGGAAAAACAAAGGATGGGATAAATACAATGGTAATGATGTATGGTATAATGCCAAGATGGTAGGGAGATAACTAAAAAAAGAAATGCTTGATATGCTTCCCATTTACATGAAAATTCATGAACATTCCATCCATACTTTTGAGTAAATAAGAATTGAAACCACATTGTTTCCCAATCTAATAGGGACCTATCCTCAATTAATCAAATTGGAATGCGTTGGAGGTTTCTCTTTAGCTTTATTCTAGAGCAATGCCAACTTCCCTTTATAAAATTCCTTCAAGGAAGTATTTTTATTGAAACTCTTTGCAATTGATTTCATTTGTATCACTTGACATGCCTAATTTTGTTGTTACTTGAATTTCATGAGTTGGTAGGATTGAGTCTGTAATGGGGTAATACCCTCTTCATCTTTGATACATGTTGTTAATGATGTACCACTTAATTCCAAATGGATTGGAAGATTGGCATCCTTCCTGTGCACTAGCGAGGATGTGTTGGTTGTAGAGCCTAATTATATTCTCGATTCAAAGGTCTTTATTTCCATCCGTGTTTATACCCCATGAAGATTGTACACCCCGAAATGTGGGGGGGTTGTAGGGGTTCGGGGGGGAATCCCCCGAAGGAAAAATTTCCTTGTAAAATATTGTAATTTCATAGTCAATCTAGACCGTTCATTATAAGGTTGCATCTCTGACGGTAGAAGTTATTTTAGGGATTTATTTCCCTAGAAGGAAACCCTCTTTTATGAGGGAATTGTATTGGAGTTGTGGATGTGTATGATTATTGTTTATGAGAGAGGATATTGTGAGAGAAAGAAGAGGAATTTATAGCGGGTGTGTTGTAGGTTGTATCCTTTCATTTTGTTGGATAATAAAAAGGAAGGACTGACATTTTATTTGGTGGACGTAGCCCACACTGGGTGAACCATGTATATCTGTGTCTCTATTGTATTGTGTATCTTCTATGTTTTATTTCAGCGTTTGTTTTAATGTATTGCTCCGTGATCCTGTTTTTCTAACAACTAGTATCAGAGTGAAAGGTAACTTGCAGGAAAGAAAGAGGGTTCCTAGTTCAAGTGGGAGCAATGGTGGAAGATGGAAAGTTTAGGGTCGAGAAATTTAACGACTAAAACTAACAGTTATGGAAGATGCAGATGGAAGATTATTTATATCAGAAGGATTTATTCCTACCATTGGGTGGAATAGTAAATAAGCCGATGACCATGAAGGACGAAGAATGGGAGATTCTTGACATAAAGGCACTAGGAACGATATGACTGAGCCTAGAAGCGTCAGTGCCTTTCAATATTTCAAAAGAAAAGACAACGAAGGAGCTGATGGAGACATTGGATAAATTGCATGAAAAACCCTCGATGTCCAATAAGGTATTTCTAATGAAGAGATTATTTAATATGAATATGTCAGAAGGTGGGTGCGTTCCAGATCATTTAAATGAATTTAATACGATTACTAATCAACTAAGTTCTGTAAAATTGGACTTTGATGATGAGGTCATGGCTCTTATAATATTGTTCTCATTGCCGGAAAGATGGAATGGCTTGGTCATGACTATAAGTAACTCTATCTCTGGTTCAAACAATATAAAATTTGATGATGTTGTTGGTGATATCCTTAGCGAGGAAACGTGATGAGAAAGCACAAGTGAGACATTAAGTAATGTGTTGACCATGGAGAACAGGGGAAGAAAAAAGGATAGGGGAAAGAGCTCAGGGAACCGTGGGAATTCTAGGAAGGGCAGATCCAAATCTAGACTGGGAAAGATAAGAGTGCTAGAATTGTGGGAAGAAAGGACATCTGAAGAAAGAATGCAAAGCTTCAAAGAAACAAAGAGACGAACAACAAGAGAAAAATCAAGATGAAAATGTAACAAGTAATGTGTTACAAGATGCTTTGATTCTTTCTGTAAATAATGTTTCAGAGTCTTGGGTAGTATATTCAGGGGCTTCATTTCATGCCACACCCCATAAGAAATATTTTCTAGATTATGTTTAAGGTGATTTTGGACAGGTTCATTTGGGTGATGATGCACCATGAAAAACTATTGGAATGGGTAAGGTACAAATAAAGAAAAAGAATGGAAACCAATGGTTATTGAAATAATAAGAAATGTATTATATCTAAGGAAAAATCTAATTTCAACAAGGTAGTTGGCAAGTGAAGGTTGTATATCTATATTTATAGATAAGGCATGGAAGTTCACCAAAGGATCACTGGTGATAACAAAAGGATATAAGGTAGGTACATTGTATTTATGTACTGTTAATACCGATTATTATATCTCTTTAGCTTCTACATGAATGGATATAACATTGTGGAATCATAGGCTTAGACACATGAGTGAGAATGGGATGCAGATACTTCAAAAAATAAATTTATTTCCATATCTTAAACAAATTGATTTGGATTTCTGTGAGCAATGTGTTTATGGAAAATAGAAGAGAGTTAGATTTCTTAGAGTTAGAAAAGAAAAGAAGAGTGAAAAGTTAGATCTTGTGCATATAAATGTATGGGGACCAGCTCAAGTATCATCTCTTGGTGTATCTCGTTATTATGTTACTTTTATTGATTATGCAACCATAAAAACTTGGGTTTATTGCATTCGAAAAAAATATGATGTTTTTGATACTTTTAAGAAATGGAATGATTTGGTTGAGAATGAGACAAGAAAAAGGTTGAAGTGTCTCAGATCAGACAATGACGGTGAATATTGCAGCAAGGATTTTGATTATTACTATTCATACCATGGGGTTCGTAGAGAGAAACAATTTCCAAGAACACCACAATAAAATGGTGTGTCAGAAAAGATGAACATGAAAATCATGGAGCGTGCAAGGAGTATGAGATTGCATGATGGGTTTCCCTTACAGTTATGGGCAGATGTTGTAGATATTGTTGTTTTCTTAATAAACAAAGGACCTTCAATATCTTTGGATGGTGGAATTCCAGAGGAGGAATGGATAGGTAAAAAGGTAAAATATTCTTTTTTGAAGACTTTAGGTTGTGAAGCATTTGTCCATATTGATAAAGAAAATAGAACAAAGCTTGAGGCAAAATCAAAGAAGAGTACCTTTATTGGATACATTGTTAATGATTTTGGTTATCTCTTATGGGATTATGAAAATCACAAAATCATTAGGAGTAGAGATGTCATATTCAATGAGAAGGTCATGTACAAAGATCAGTTCTAGGGAAAGAAATGGGAAAAAGAAAAACCATAATACACAGTTCTTGATGAGATCATTGAAAAAGAAATTCCAAAGGTACCAGAAAATCAAAATATACAACAATAGGAGAAACATGTACCTCAAACTCATGCAAGTGTTGTTAGAAGATCTACCAAGTTAAGTAGACCCCTTGAACAATACTCTCCTTCATTGTACTATTTATTGTTGATTGATCCTAGTGAACCATAAATTTATGAAGAGGCAATGCAGGTAGAGACTAAAAGGAAGTGGGAGCAAGGCATGAAAGAGGAAATGGATTCCTTGGTAAATAACCAGACTTGGGACTTGGTTCGGTTTCCTACAGGAAAAGGAGCATTGCAGAATAAATGGGTTTACAAGTTGAAGGAAGAAGATGGAGGTAAAAAGTGATACATGGATAGGCTTGTTGTAAAGGGGTTTGCACAAAAGAAAGGTATAGATTTTCATAAAATATTTTCTCTTTTTGTTAAAATGACTTCAATTAGGACTATTTTAACTCTCGTGGCAGTAGAATATTTGCATCTTGAACAGTTACATGTAAAAACAACTTTTCTCCATGGGGATTTGGAGGAAGATATTTATATACAGTAGCCATAGGGGTATGAGGTCAAAGGGAAGGAGAATTTGAAATGCAGGTTGAAGAAGAACTTGTATGGCCTAAAGAAATCTCCAAGGCAATGGTATTTGAATTTTGACATGTTTATGACAAAACAAGGTTATATTAGATGTCATTATGGTCACTCTGTTTATTTTAAAAGGATAGAAAATGGAAGCTATATTATCTTGCTATTGTATGTAGATGACATGATTGTTGCAGGGTATAATATGAAGGATATAAATGTGCTCAAGAATAAATTAGCTAATTCATTTGCAATGAAGGATTTGGGTGCTGCAAAGAAAATCCTTGGTATGAGAATAACAAGAGATAGGAAAAATCGCAAATTGACATTGTCTCAAGGTGAGTACATAGAGAAGGTGTTGTAGAGGTTTAGAATGCAGAATAAAAAACCAATTAGTATAGCTTTGGCCATCTATTTCAAATTAACTAAGGAAATGTGTCCCAAGACATAGGAAGAGATAGAATACATGTGCAGGCTCCCTTATTCATCAACATTTGGAAGCTTGTTGTATGCGATGGTTTGCACAAGACCAGATATTTCACATGTAGTTAGAGTTGTGAGAAGGTATATGAACAATCCAGGTATAGAACATTGGGAGGCAGTAAAGTGGATTATCAGGTATTTGAGAGGTACTGCTACTCATGCATTATGTTTTGGAGGTTCATACACTGCTCTACAGGGATATGTTGATTCGGATATGGTAGGTGATAAAGATAGTAGGAGGAGCACCACATGATATGTTTTTACTGTAGGTGGAACAACAATAAGTTGGATTTCAAAACTACAAAACATTGTTCACTTTCAACAACAAAAGTAGAGTATGTTGCTGCTACAGAGGCTATTAAATAGATTATTTGGTTACAGAGGTTTATGGAGGAATTGGGAAAGAAGAAGGAGAATAACAGTTTGTATTGTGACAACGAGAGTGCCATTCATATTGAAAAGAACTCAAACTTCCATTCTAAGACTAATCATATACAAATAAGGTACCATTTCATACGATCTGTCTTGGAAGATGGACAATTGAAGTTGGAAAAGATACATACTAGCCAAAATCTTGTAGACATGTTAACAAAGGGAGTAACCAGGGAGAAAATGAGTTCCTCATTTTTAGTTGGCCTTCAAGCATGAAGGTGAAGATGAGAAATTTTTCAGATCCAAGGTGGATCATATTCTAGTAGGTACATCAGTAGTGGAGTTTTTGTGATCAGACTCCAAGTGGGAGATTGTTGGTTGTGGAGCCTGATTATCTTCTTGATTCAAAGGTCTTTGTTTTCAGCCATGTTTATACCCCATGAAGATTGTACACCCTGGAAGAATGTACACCACTCCACGTGGGGGGGTTGTAGGGGGGGATTTCCCCTGTTGCGGGGTCTAGGGGCGAAGTCCCCAAAGGAAATTTTTCCTTGTAAAATATTGTAATTTCATAGTCAATCTGGACCGTTCATTATAAGGTCACAGATATGACAGTAGAATTTATTTTAGGGATTTTTTCCCTAGAAGGAAACCCTCTTTTATGAGGGAATTTTATTGTATTTGTGGATGTGTGTGATTATTATGTTCTGAGAGAGGATTCTATGAGAGAAAGAAGAGGAAATTAAAATGGGTGTGTTGTAGGTTTGTTGGCACAGGGGAAGACCCAGGGTTCAACACTTCAATAACGCACCAACAAAATCCTAACTATTGGCCCTTTCGGCAACAACTGTGAAGCAGATGAAGTCTCATCCGAGGTAGAGGTAGGGGTGGTTGTAGGAATCAAGTTTCTACAACCTAGCTGGGACACAAATCTGTGATTACAAAACTTAACAGAGCACTTAGTAGTTAATATTCATCAATATTTAACCCTTATTCACATCGCAGGTCGAAACCCTAGTTACAGAGCAGCACAGTATTCAACAAGATCTAATACATCCAAGAACTTAATATATATAAATAGATCATATCTATCATTCATTCACATTACTAAGCACTAAGCTACTATATCAAATGAATCTATCATATATCACTGCACTAAGCATAAATCACATCAATAACATAACAACTATAATGCACAAAGAAACCACAACACAAGATATACGTGGTTCACCCTAGTGTGGGGCTACGTCCACCAACTCTTCTCTTATTTATTGTCTTCTTTCAATCTTCTACAATCACACAACCACAAGAACCCACTCTTCATAAGACAGGAGATCTGCGTGCACCTCGCCATACCCTCCTTCCCTGAGCTAGGTTACAACACAAAGCCTCTTTACAGTCACTTGCACTTATCTCTGCAAGTTCTCATGCACACAATATGCACAAAGCTAACTCAATCACATAGATCCAACTACTTACATCAATTTCACTCAACACAATATAGCACTTAGCACCACTTCTCTCTTAGACCTAGTGCTATATTTCTTACATCGTCTAGCTTTCTATTTATACATTACAAAAGGGCCAAGGCATGGGTAAAACCATGGGATGACATCCCATACCTGTTACATAAACCCTAAAACCAAAAATTCCCTAAAAAAGGGGTTGCGATCCCACGATCTCTACTTCGCCTTGCGCTCCGCCTTCGCCAACCTATCGAAGTCCCAAAATTGGTCAAACGTGACCAAGGTTCTCCAAAACTTGGTCAAGGGCTAACATGCCCCCAACACTCACATGTGACTTGTACCGAGTCACTCTAATCTGGGTAACTCAGCCTCAAATGTCTCGAGCTTAGCTTGAGCTGCTTCGACCTGTTTCTTTGCGAGAGCCTCCTGCTCGATGAACTCTTGAATAACCTTATCTGTCACAGGTTCTTCCAAGCGTTGCTCCACTATGGTGACCACTTGTTCCAGTTCTGCACCTCATCGTTCAATCTCCTCAAAAAGTATGCAAGATGCAACCTACACTGGCTGGAGTCCCTGAGTCACTTCCATGACCTTACTCTTTATGACATGGACTTGTTGCTAAACTGTGCATTGTTCCTGGGATTGTTTCGTCCTCTTGACCACTGGTAGTGGATTAAACTGCGCTTGCACCATTGTTGCTTGTTGCTTGGCCTCCTGAAGCTGTGACTCCAACGTCCTTAGTTCAGGGTCCTCTGCAAGGTTCTCGTAAGTCTACGCACTTCGACTGCTGAGTTGTTTACATTATAAGGCCAATGGCTTGATTCTCTGGACTGTGCTCCGGGCATTTTATTCTCTCTGGTCTCACACTTCCTGCGGAATTCTTGGCACTGCTTGTAACTCCAGTTCTGCTACCCTCTGTTGGAGTTGTTGAATGGCTTCAAAAATCTTCCCTACTTGGCTTTCCACTGGGTCTTATTCCATCTGTTCTAAGCCCATCATAGAGCGAAGTGCTCTAGTGACTGCTTCTTTAACTCCAATCTTCTCTGCGAGCATTTGTTCCTTCTCCTTATGGATCTGCGCTCTATCCTATGCAAACTTGGCTTGGATGTCATCTTTTTCCTGTTGCACAACTTAACGTTGTTCTATGGATTCCTCTTTTTCTTGCTTTAAGGCCTCTGTGGCCTTCTCTTTTTCTTCTTGAACACGACGAAGGTGAGATTTGGTCCCATCTGCTATTTGGCGTAGATGGGAAGGCTCACCTCCCAACTATGTTCCTTCTGATGACAGGGAGAAGTAGATACTACGCGGCTGGAGTAGAGGGATTGTTGTACCCCTTTCATCTCTTCTTCAATTCTTTCATACATGGTCTCCTGTTTGGCTTCATTGTGCTGTAAGATGTCTTCTGACGTATCTGAAACAATGGCTATGATGAAATCTATGTCATCCATCGTTAGCACAGTTTACATATGTGGTTTAGTAGCTTTGGAATTCTTTCGCGATGTAGGTTTCATGGGGGAAACCTTTCTTTTATTGGAGGTCTCAGCTTCATCAATAGGATCCCTAGGCGGTGTTACTTCACCTTGTTTCTTCTTGTCTTCTTCTCCTTTGTCTACTTCATCATCACCTCCCCCTCCAGGTGAGTCTGAAGTAGTCTCTTCTGATGCGTTTTTAGGTCCTGTACCTCTTCATTTTTCTTCCTTTTGCTACTATTGGGTGCATCATATTGTTCATGAATAACCACATGACTTCCGATGAGGTCGGGGTCAGACAGTTCTGCCTGGTCTACTGGTATAAGGAACTCTGCAGGCCATTTCTTAGTGATTTATTCCATGTCCTCCTCTGTGAGTTTATAATAACTCTGCATCTCTTCTTTGTGTTCATCTTCATGTGCAGTGATATAAATAAAATTTCTATCTGTGCGAAACTTCACAAATGGTATGAACCTGTGCAGGGTGTTCAACGTCATCCGAGGGAAAGACTCAATAGCCCTCTTCAACTTCCAATCTTCATTGTTATGATATCCCGACGAAGTTCCAGTTCTGCAAACCTTCCTTCTGCGAAGTCTTCTCTGGAACTTCCTGTAATTTTTCTAACTTTGTTTTCTTCTTGCTGAGCTTTCTAGCTTTATTTCCTATAATATGAGTCATTGGTTTCCTGTTTCCATTTTTCTTCTTATCTCCTATTGGCATAGTAACTTCACACTGTGGAGGGTATTTCATAGGGTTCGAGGGTAATAATTCTTCTCTTTATGGGGTAGGTTCTCTACTCTCTTGTACAGACAGGTGTTTCAAGTCTTCCTGTGTTCTTTCAACTTCAAAATCCAGATATCTGGTCCTCAGTAGCTTCAACTGGTCCTTTTATTCTTCCAGTAAGTGCGCTATTCTTCTAGCCATGAAATATCTTGGTTCTTACATTTTTTGTTCTATATCATCCTCTTCTTGTTTCCTTCGTATCTGATATTTCTCAATCCAGGTTTTTCCTAGAAAAATAGAAAATGGGGCGTTGTTCTCAACAAACTTAATGATCTCAAATTCTTCTTTTGTCGAAGTTCCATGAGCACTCATAGATTTCTAGGTAAGTCTTCCACATAGGGTTATCAACTTTCCTCTAAATAACCCTATTCCTCCTAATGAATGAATCATAGTAGGTTTTCCCAAAATTTCCCAAGTTCTTTCTGTCGTGATATTTACCTGTGTTTCCTCATCCATAACACAGTCTATGTCGAAGTCTCCTATTCTTGTTTCTATGCATTCCTTCTTGTTTAATATCTCTGATAAGTTGATGTCTCTATGATCATTCAGGGTCTCTTTCATCTATAATAATACAGTCTCTGATTCTTTCTGGGGTTCTATCATATCCTTAGTTTCTTGGCCTGTCTCATGGTTTTCTTGTCTCATTTTCATCTTTTCAACTTTAGAAATCATTCTAGGGAAATCCAAAACTTCATGTCCAGTAGCCTTACAAAAAAGGCAAATAGGACCTCGACCAGGGAATTCCTTAGCAATATGTCACGGTATTTTGCAACTATAACAAAGAGTTAATCCTCTCTTTCTTTTAGATGACCCCCAAACTTTCTTGTATTGTGCACTAGAATCACAGTAACTAACCTGCAAAAAATTCTTTCGAGGATCCTGCATCCATTTGTTAGTCCAAACATTCTTTCTTTGCATAGGAATAACATATCTTTCACTATTTTTATCAGATCTACTCATATCCAATCTTATTTCTTCTAGTTGTGCCCTAGTTTTCAGACTAGGACAAAATCTATTAGACATACCTAAATCCATTCCTTCGAAACAAAAAATTTCACTTATCTTACCTTTCTTAGAGAACAAAGATTTAATATCTTACCTCTTTTCTTCAGATCTGATTCCTTTCTTAACGCAAAGATTCTAAGTCAAGTATAATACTGCGCACTAAAGCAACTGATCTACACACAAAGCTTTATTTTCTTCAGTTCCTAGTAATCACAGTTTCAGGTCCCAACAACAGAACCATTTTTTGGCACAGGGGCACACCCAGGGTTCAATGCTTCAACAACTCACCAACAAAACCCTAACTATCGGCCCTTTTGGCAACACCTGCAAAGCAGATGAAGTCTCACTCAAGGTAGAGGCAGGGGTGGTTGTAGGACTCAAGTGTCTACAACCTAGATGGGACACAAATATGTGATTACAACACTTAAAAAAACACTTAGAAGTTAATATTCATCAGTATTTAACCCTTATTCACATCGCAAGTCGAAACCCTAGTGACAGAGCAACACAGTATTCAACAAGATCTAATACATCCAAGAACTTAACATATAGAAATAGATTAGATCTAGCATTCATTCACATTACTAAGCACTAATCTACTATATCAGATGCATCTAACATATCTCACTACACTAAGAATAAATCACATCAATAAAATAACAACTATAATGCACAAAGCAACCACAACACAAGATATAAGTGGTTCACCCCAATGTGGGGTTACATCCACCAACTCTTATCTTCTTTATTGTCTTCTTTCAATCTTCTACAAGCACAGAGCCACAAGAACCCACTCCGCATAGGACATGAGATCTACGCGCACCTCGTCAGACCCTCCTTCTCCGATCTAGGTTACATCACAAAGCCTCTTTACAGTCATTTTCACTTAGCTCTGCAAGTTCTCATGCACACAATATGCTCAAAGATAACTCAATCACATAGATCCAACTACTTACATCACTTGCACTCAACACAATATAGCACTTAGCACCACTTCTCTCTTAGACCTAGTGTTATATTTATTACATCGTCTAGCTTTCTATTCATACATTACAAAAGGGCCAAGGCATGGGTAAACCCATGGGCTTACATCCCATACCCGTTACATAAACCCTAAACCCAAAAATTCCCTAAAAAAGGGGCTGAGATCCCACGATCTTCGCTTCTCCTTGCGCTCTGCCTTCAACCCGCCTGTCGAAGTCCTAAAATTGGTCAAACGTGACCAAGGTTCTCCAAAACTTGGTCAAGGGCCAACAAGCTTGTATCCATTCATTTTACTGGATAATAAAAAGGAAGGACCTGACAATTTCTCTGGTGGATGTATCCCACACTAGGTGAACCATATATATTTGTGTCTCTATTGTATTATGTATCTTATGTGTTTTATTTCTGCATTTGTTTTATTTTATTTCTCCACGATCATGTTTTTCTAACAGGATGGAGATTTCCATTTACTTTATTTGGGGGTTATCCTACTTTCCCATAAGGCATTCAATAGTTTTTTATGTCAATTACTTTGATTAGCCAAACAAATATTCTTCAACACTTGAACTAATGTTTTATTTGTTTATTTTGCAAGCCCATTTCCATGAGGGTAGTAATTTTAAGATTGTTCCATAACGATCCCATACTTCCTACAAAATGCAGTGAATTTCACTCCTATAAATATCGATTTTTTGTCCATGATGAACTTCTAAGGTACCCTAAACCTAGTAAAAATGCTTTCCTCCAAGAACTTTATGAGCCTAGTGGAAGTGATGGCCTTCAAGGCAATGAAATCATGCCATTTCATGAAATAATTAGTGGTTGTGAGGATATATGAAGGTCCTCCACTGGAATTTGGGTTTATTGGGCCGATAAAATATAACCCCCATTGTGAGAAAGGGGTATCTAATCCAATATTTTTTAGAGGCATAACGAACCTCTTCATTTTTCCAATGAGTTTTTGACAAACCATACAACTTCTAACCTTTTTGTAGGAGTTTGAAAACAATGTTGGCAAATATAAAACTAATATAGTCACCCTATTGTTATAACCAACGGGGAAAAGTTCCCCCCACAAACCCTATCATGTGTCTCCTTCAAGACTTTGTTATCTTTAAGTGACCCTAAACACCTCAACAACATACCATCAAAATTTATCCTGAAGAGTACCTCAAAAATCAACACATAATGGGTAGCTTTCATCTTCAAATCCTTCCTTTATTTATATGACATCTCAATTGGAAATATCTTGGATATTAGGTAAAATGTGATCTTTTTATACCACTCCATTCGTGCTATGTGTGAATCTATAGTCTATTCCTCATCTTGATCAATGATTACAACCTCCACACTTGTAATCAATTTGCAAAGGCCTTGCCTTCTGACTACTCTCAAATATTTATATTTATATCATACTCTTGCAATTTAGACAACTATCTATCCCATATTGCTTCCCTCAGTATCTAGATGAGAATCATTTTAATAAGGGGAAATGGAATATAATCTCTCACTTAGGCCTAAAGGATATATGTTCTAAAGTGGTCCACTACTTTTAATAAGGCATGCACTTGTTTCTCAATTGGGAAATACCTGAACTTGTATTATTTCAATTCTTTGCCCATGAAATATACTAGCTTTTCATGCCCCTCAAGATTCTTTTGGGTGAGTATTGAAGCAATGGTCTCTTCAGAGGTCAAAATTATACAATGAAATCTTTCACTATGTCTAGGCTAACCAAAATCGATAATTGTTGACCACTTCCTTGATATTCAAGAATTCCTCTTGCACTCCAGGGGTCAATTAAAACACTATGTTCTTATTTAATAGGAGACCGATGGGTTTTGTGATGGAATATTGTCGAGGATGAACTTGTAAACAAATTTTTTCTTCCCAAAAAAGGACTAGACATTATTTTTATTAGTGGGAGATTTTAGTTCATTTATTTCCTTGATTCTTTTAAGATCAATGTATATTCATCTTTTACTGAGTATATGCCCAATACGTTTCCTTCGGTGAAAACAAACAGGAACTTCTTGGGATTTAGATATATGACATAGCTCCTACATCTCAAAAATACCTATCTTAGGTGTAGTAGATGTCATTTCCTAATCTTGGAGTATACAATGAGGTGGACCTAGTAATCATCCATCATTTTACGAATCAAGTCATAGAAGTCATGGTCCATGGATCTTTGGAAATTCACACCAACTTTCATCAACCAAAAGAGAATTTAGACATAAGCATAAATTCCCCATGGAGTCGTAAAGACAATGTTATGATGGTCTCCTTCAGCCACTGAAACCTTATAGTATCCTAAGAATCCTTCCAACACAGACATCAATGTTGAACTGATGACTTGTTGTAGCAACATTTCTATGTTAGGGAGAGGGTAATTATATTTAAGGAATTCTTAGTTAAAATCTTATAAATCCACACACAACCAAAATTTTCCATAATTTTTTGTACCACCACAAGGTTGAAAACCCACTTTGAGTATTTCATGGGCATTATTATTCTTACATCCAAAATATTTACAACTCAATTTTGATAAGGGGTTTTAATTTGGGATTTATCCTCCTTGGATTCTATCTGAGTAGGAATCGATATCATGTCATTTTTAGTGGTATAGAATGTTGTTGATTCATATTATTTTAAGTCATCATAGGTCCATGAAAACATGCCCTTGAATTATCTAAATAATCATACAAGGTCTTCCATATCTTGTACTACACCACTACCTACATTCAAAAACTTAGATTCAACACAAGTGGCAATATCAATTTTATTTGTTTCTTGGAACTTTCAGAGAGAATGATCCTCTGCGATCCTTTCTTCCTGCATCCAATCATATTTGTTGAATAAATATTCCAATGACACTAATCCTTTGGGAAGGACATTACTTTGTAAATTTAATACTCCACTTTCATCATGCTAGTCTTGATTAGGACACCCATATCGAGGCGTGAGAGTTGAATTCAAATGATTATTCTCCTTGATCCTTTCCATTGCAATAAGGAATTTGGAAATATACCCATCATTTTTAAATATTTTCCAAAACGAATTATTATCTGATAGTTATGGCCTAAATATTAGTTCAGTGAGGAAAGTAAATCCTGGTAGGGATGGGTGTGAATGAAAAAGTAAATCAACCACTATATCTGAATCATGCCTCTAATCCTCTCTCCTCAAATGAATTCTATGTCAAAATATCAAAATTCCTTGATCAAATCCAAAACTTTATGGATGTATGCCTTGAGGTCCTCATTATTGATAATAGACTTCTTCTTGACTTGGTTAGCCACTAGTTGTGAATCCTCTCTTACTATCAGATATCAGATGCCCATTTCCTTAGACTACAATGATCTATGAATGAGAGTCTCATACTCCAAAACATTATTTGTTATTTTGAAGTTTAATTTGAAAGAGTAGGAATGGATTTTCCCAGTGGGATCCTCCAAAATGATTCCTACCCCCAATAAAATATTTGAACATGCATTGTTGAATAAAATCACCCACTTCTTTCCCTTAGGGAAATCATGCTTAAGAAGAGTAGGCACATTGGTATTTACTTCACTTAGGATGGCATAGTTTCTCAAGCCAACATCCAAATAATTATCCAACTCTTGAACATCCTTTTTTTCAAAAGAAACCGATCTCTTTGGTTTTAAGAGCACCTTTGTAAAACCACCACCATCGGTGTTGGGTTGTGTTTCCCCACTTGGGTGAGAAAAATAACTTTAGTATATCTAGGATGAAATATATAAAATAGGTAAATGGTTAGAGCTAGTCCATAAGCATGAATACCATTGCAAATATAAGATAAAAAGGAAAATAAGTAAGCGGACATCACGAAAATTACAACAACAACTTGAATAAAAGCAATGATGGTCATATACCAATGAAAAATATTTGTTATTACATTGTATAGTATGAATGAGTGCAAGTGGAATCTCCCTTCCTTCTTGGGAGGTTTATTTTGTGTTCGTTGGAATCCTCCTCTATATCTAGCAAAGAAGAGTGCATGAGTTCTTCATGGGAAGAGGAAAAAGACTAGCTCATGGGGGTGTAACCTTGTTGACCAATATCTTATCATGTTCATTCATAAAGGGGGTCTTTAAATTGTAAAAAATAAAGTCAATATATTGTAGGTATTGGGGGTGGATGTGGGGTCTCAAGGAGTTTATATGTATTGGGGGGTATAAAAAGGGGTATCTAGTGAAAATAGGGTTTTCTTTTATTGCAAAGATGTATTGTGAGGGGGGTTCAACAAAAGGATTTTGGGAGATATTTAACAATATCTAGTGAAATTAGGGGTATTCTTTAATATCCCACGAACGAAGGCACTATGTCACAAGTTCAAAGAGTGAATACCCCATGGAATAGATATGTCTATGCTTGCACAAAATGTTGGCTTGATAATGTGGTTCTCAGGGATCATTTAGACATCATAAACTTGTTTTATCTTCTGTTATTTGAATGTTGCTCGTTGTCTCTTATTTATATCTAAACTTCAAGCTCCATTAAATCTAGTACCAAGTGTGAATGGTGCACTTTGGATTGTGGTTACCCATGCCTTGAAGAGACATGGAACCACCAAAATCCCAACCTTCAATGGGTATGGAGCTCAAGGATTCCTGGTACATCAACCTTTGAGTACCCTTTATTGGAGTTTTGACATTTATTGCACCAAATGTGGTTGAGATTTCACATAGGTGTTGGATTACTGAGAGGGCAGGTGAATCTGTAATAGAGCAATTATAATCCTTTTTAATTCAAATAATCCAAGTGTTATATCAATGTAGAATTATCAACCAATAATGAGCAATGAAAAAATAAACAATCATACACATACACATTACACCACTGTTTTACGTGGAAACCCAAAGCAGGAGAAAACCACAGAATGATTTTTCTAATATGTCTTGAAGAATTACATTCATTGGAAGCACCAAATTCCTTTGTTTTCCAGCTGCAACTGGAAGGAGGCTCCAACCTCCTAGTTTCTTAGGCTACAACCCTAGGGAAGCTCCAACTCCCCAATTCTCTGGCTACAACCAGAAGGAGGCTACAACCCCCTATGTTCTCTGGCTACAACCACATGTCCTTGCCCCGTCCAACCACCCTGAAGTAGAAGTATAATGATGGAACCACTTTCACACTATCGTTGCGAGATATATCACTGTAAACCTGTACCAATAAACCTGAACCATGCATCAACCTGTACCTCAACCTGTAATCAACCAGTACCATAAACAAGTACATCAACCATGCACCAAGATGTACCAAACAACCTGTAATCAACATGTACCATACACAAGTGCAACCAACCATGTACAGAGTATGTACCAATCATGTGTCAACTACTCATCAAATATGACTCACCAATATGTACCAACATCATCAACTATACACCTCATGTATGTGCCACCTCATCAACTACTTGTCTCGACCATGTACCCAACATGTACCTTAACCAAAATCCCTCATCAATTTCATCATCCAAATATGATTTGTAACTCTGTAATAGACCTGGTGTATATGATCACA
>ML814068.1:177181-195509 GCA_009831015.1 Picea engelmannii | reverse complement strand
GTCGCATATACAACATGTGCGTCGTAAATTTGGTTTTGAGATATTGCACTCATCGATATTACCACGGATTTTCATCGCAAGTTGTGAAGGACTTTCGTCTCACATTCAGCAGCTGCGTCATAAGTTATTGGCTTGGCATAACTTTTCGTCCTAATTGCGATGAAATTTCATCGTAATTGCCACATTTCTTCGTTGTTATTGCGACGATAGTTCATCGTAATTGCGACGATGCAAAGGGTTAACCGATATTGAAGGTGGTGACACGTGGAGAGCTAATTTCGTCGATGTTTCCACACACACTTGGATCGTGGATATAACGACGAAATTATTCTGAAGAAAAAAAATCTTGACTTTCGTGGAAATTGCGACGGATAAGTGTGACAATATCAACGAAAAATCGTCGCAAATTTGCTCATATGTACTAGTGAAAGGACTTTGGAGCATAGCCAAGAGAGCGCCCCCTCCTGTCAAACCACTCTATTTTGCATCCGCAACCTCCTAGGGTGTGACCAACTTTCTTGTTGTCGATCCTTTCCTAGGGTGTGACCAACTTTCTTGTTGTCGATCCTTTCTTGAATTGCCTGTTGGGGACCTGGACCTCTTCCCATGTTAGTTTCGTTTGTCCATGCCTTCGACCGTGTAAATGGGTCGACCCACAGGGATGTGGGGTCTTCTTCCTCGCTTCGGGCGACCCCTTTGCCTCAACATGTTATTCTCAAAGTATATTAGCTTCTTTAGATGAGAAGACCAAACCCTCTCCTAGAAATGGAATGCCCAGATTCCTAGTTTCCTTCCACAACAATTGCACACCGGGTAAGGACCAAAAACAAAATGACATTGTTTCCAGGTCCCGTGCTAGCTAAAATGCCTTCTCCTCTCTTGTGTCATGGTCGTTATGAGGTCATTGAAGTCCCTGTACCAGGCATTAAGGTTGTCGTCCTCTATCGTGTGAGCCTGCAACCTTCCTCTGCCTCTGAAATCCTTCATCTGCAGTGAGCTCTTCGTGAAACGACCTTTCCATATCTCAACAGATCCACCTAATTCATCGACACAGAGATCCGGGAGCTAGGTGTCCTTAAGTTTCAATGCAGAGTGATGACTCATGTGCGCAATGAGTTGTGTGGCACCCCATCCAGGGTACCCTACAATGGAAAATTATTCTTGACACTAGCCCTAGATATTTCTGAAGGGCCTAAACCTTGGAAGCATCCTATCGATGGTTGAGAGCTTGTGTAGATGACAAATGCAGGTCTCTTAGTTACTGATTGGGATGCCACCCGAAATGATAATAACCATCCCTCTCTAGTCATTGGCATGATACTTAGTTTTTTTATCCTCGCGTCGTGACCCTATATTTATTGCTATTATGACTCTTTGTATGTCACATTTTTTAGTTTGATTACTTTTACTTGTGCTCATGGAGGATATGGAAACAACCCACCTTTTTTAATTAAAGCAATGTACACAATGTTTATATTAATAGTGAAGGATGCTTTATTTTGAAAAAAAAAAACATTGTCCAAGTCTATTAATCTTAGTACAATAGTAAATAAAATTGTGCAAGTGAAAATTAAGAATACTAAAAGTGATTATCTCATATAAAAAGGATTGATTGGTTATAAGTTTTCATTAACCATATTTTCTACTTGAGTGTAAAAATTTCACCAACAACAACTTATGGTCGTTTGAATCATTTACTTCACTTTAAGAATTGCAAATACCGAAAGAAGCTCTTAATGATGTACTATTGGAAAACTCAAATAAATCAAATGCATAGAATTCCACGTCACACAAAATATTGCATGATGTATAAAGTCTCTATAATTCTTACACTATCATGCCAAATCATGATCCACTATTGTCATACAATTTGCATAACTTTTGGGATTACACATCTTCAAGGATTACAAAATAAATTCCCCATCCGTTACAACATGAATGCCATATTGGCTACAATATTCAAAAAATATTGAAGGATGCTATAGGGAGAGGGAGAGGGAGAGAAAGGGGTTGACATCTCAATTGCTTGTCCCCCCTTAATGAAAACTCCTTTAAACACAATATTTATCTGAACCTTACAAATTTTGCTTCACATAGAGATTTAATAAATATTTCAAATGTTTGATCTTTACTGCTACAATATTGAAGGATGATTGGCCATCTTCAAAGCAAAGTGATCCTAAAATCCAATGTACCTTTTTCATTAATGATGGGCTATGCTTTTGCCAAGGCAATAATTTAGTGATACCACCTTATGGAAAATGTGATTCTTCGAGTATCCTTCTTAGCCAATATTTTGTGTGATATGGAATTGTGAGACCCATAGAAGTATTATAAGGACATGTAAGTATGATAAGACCACACTTTATGACATAGATCCTCCCCTTGTGGTGAATATCACAAGAAGTTGGATGTGACTATTGATGCCTACTATAGTGCATCAAATGGGTGTTAAAAGTGCATTTCTTAATGGTGATCTCTCTTAAGAAATTTACAAGGAACAACCTATAGGATTTATAAAGTGTGGTAAAGAAAATCATGTATGTAAATTTAAGAAATCCTTGTATGGCCTAAAATAAGATCATAGATTGTAGTACGCAAAAATCAATAATTATTTCAGGTCTCTTGGCTTTATGTGATGTCACTTTAATTTTAACATGCATGTCAAAAGCTTTGGAAAATATCTCGTAATTATTGTTCCTTATGTGTATGATTTAATCATTACTTGCAACAATAATAACACGATTGATGAAATCAAAATTGAAATGAAAAATACCTTTGATATGAATCATTTTGAATTATTGCATTTATTTATTTATATGCAACATGGCAAGAAAAAGATAAAATCTTTATATCTCAATCCAAGCATGCCATTTATCTTGTCAAGCAATTTCAAATGGATGATTGTCATAGTTGCTACACCTACGAAAACCATATTGAAATTGAGTGCACACACCACCATTTAAAATTTGATAATACTTTGTTTAGATATCTAGTTGGCAATCTTTTGTACCTTACAGTCACTACATTTCATATTACACTTTTGTGGGATTTTATTGAGATTTATGTCTAACATTCATGTTGGGCAATGGAATGTTGCATAATGCATTCTTATATATGTTAAAGGAACAAAAAAATGATGTTAAATATAAAATAAATTGTGATTTCAAACTTGTTGCTTTTGTTTATTCTTACTGGTCTATTGACTATGATGATAGGAAATCTACAACTATCTATATGTGCCATCTTGCATTTGGTGCTATAGCATAGAGCAATGAAAAACAAGATGCCATCGTATTATCATCCACACAAGTTGAATATAAGAGTTCTACTCTTAATAGTCAAAAACTTATTTGGCTAAGAAGGATACTCGAAGAATCACATTTTCCATAAGGTGGTGTCACTACATTATTTAAACATTGTTGCCTCAACAAAAGCATAACCCATCAATAATGAAGAAAGTACATTAGAGTTGAGGATCACTTCACTTTGAAGATGGCCAATCATCCTTCAATATTGTAGCAGTAAAGATCAAACATTTGATATATTTATTAAATCTCTATGTGAAGCAAAATTTGTAAGGTTCAGATAAATATTGTGTTTAAAGGACTTTTGATTAAGGGGGGACCAATGACTGGGATGTCAATCCATTTCTCTCCCTCTCCCTCTCCTTATAACATCCTTAATATTGTGTTTAAAGGAGTTTTCATTAAGGGGGGACAAGTGACTGAGATGTCAACCCCTTTCTCTCTCGCTCCCTCTCCCAATAACATCCTTCAACATTTTTTGAATATTTGTAGCCAAGATGGCATTCATGTTGTAACCCATGGGGAATTGATTTTGTAATCCTCGAAGATGTGTAATCCCAAAATTTATTAAAATTGTAAGACCATAGTGGATCATTATTTGGCATGGTAGTGTAAGATTTATAGAGACATTATAGAACATGCAATATTTTGTGTGACATGGCATTATAAAGCCATGTATTATTTTCTTATGATTTTCACCACAAGGGGAGGATTTGTGTCAAAAAGTGTGATCTTCTCATACTTACATGTCCTTATAATACATCTATGGGTCTCACAATTCCATGTCACACAAAATATTGCATGATGCATAATGTCTCTATAATTCTTACACTACCATGCCAAATCATGATCCACTAGGGTCATACAATTTGCATAACTTTTGGGATTACACATCTTCAAGGATTACAAAATCAATTCCCCATGGGTTACAACATGAATTCCATCTTGGCTACAATATTAAAAAAATATTGAAGGATGTTATGTGGAGAGGGAGAGGGAGAGAAAGGGGTTGACATATAAGTCGCTTGTCCCTCGTTAATGAAAACTCCTTTAAACACAATATTTATCCGAACCTTACAAATTTTGCTTCACATAGAGATTTAATAAATATATCAAATGTTTGATCTTTACTTCTATTGATCATCTTCAAAGCAAAGTGATTCTAAACTCCAATGTACCTTCTTCATTAACGATGGGCTATGCTTTTTCCAAGGCAATAATGTTAAAATAATGTAGTGACACCACCTTATAGAAAATGTGATTCTTTGAGTATCCTTCTTAGCCAAATAAGTTTTTAGCTATTAAAGTTAGAACTCTTATATCCAACTTTTGTGGATGACAATGTGATGGCATCTTTCTTTTCATTACTCTATGATATAGCATGAAATGCAAGATGGCACATATAGATAGTTGTAGATTCCCTATCGTCATTGTCAATAGACCAATAAGAATAAACAAAAGCAACAAGTATGAAATCACAATTTGTTTTATATTTATGATCATTTATTTTTGTTCCTTTAACATATATAAGAATGCATTTTGCAACATTCCAATGCTTAACATGAATGTTGGACATAAATCTCAATAAAATCCCACAAAAGTGCAATATGAAATCTAGCGATTGTAAGGTACAAAAGATTGCCAATTAGATATATAAACAAAGTATTATCAATTTTTAAATGGTGGTGTGTGCACTCAATTTCAATATGGTTTTCATAGGTGTAACAATCGTGACAATCATCCATTTGAAATTGCTTCACAAGATAAATGGCATGCTTGGACTGAGATATAAAGATTTTATTTTTTTCTTGCCATACTGCATATAAAGAAAGAAATGCAATAAATCAAAATTATTCATATCAAAGGTACTTTTCATTTGAATTTTGATTTCATCGATCATGTTATTATTGTTGCAAGTAATGATGAAATCATACACATAAAGAACAATAATTATGAGATATTTTCCAGAGCTTTTGACATGCATGTTAAAATTAAAGTGACATCGCATAAAGCCAAGAGACATCAAATAATTATTGATTTTTGTGTACTACAATCTATGATCTTATTTTAGGCCCTACAAGGATTTCTTGAATTCACATATATGATTTTCTTTACCACACTTCACAAATCCTATAGGTTGTTCCTTGTAAATTTCTTAAGAGAGATCACCATTAAGAAATGCACTTCTAACACCCATTTGATGCACTGGCCATCTATAGTTGGCATCAATAGATAAAACGATTCTAATAATTTTCATTTTGGCAATACAAGAAAATGTTTTATAATAGTATATGCCTTCTTTCTATGAGAAACATTTAGCTACCAACCTAGCTTTAGAGTTTTAAAATATGCCCTCTAAGTCAAACTTAGTTCTATACACTCATTCACATCCAATCACACTTTTGTTTGAAGGATATGGAACTAAGTCAGGCCTCATTTTTACCAAGGCACAGATTTCTTCATTTATAGCATTTACCCATTATGACATGTCTTTGCTTCTTCAAAGGCCCAAGGATCTCGATGTTCCATAATTTTAATCATGAGAGGAAATTTTGTCCATTACCTCGTAGGTCTTTAATTTGGAACTAGAAGGATCAACAATTACATTAGCATGATCAATGTTTGTTGTGACCATCTAGGTTTTTTAGAAGTAAGTTCAATAATTTATGGTGTATATTCCTCATATCTTTCACTTTCACTTTCCTTTTGATCAATGTCAAGAGACGACACATTAATAGAAGTATTGTTATTCTCATTACATTTAACATTTCTTTTAACAAATACTTTTTTTGTAATGGGATTATACAACCTTTGGGCTTTACTTTCCTTGAGGTAAGCAACAAACATGCACTTAATGCTTTTTATTATCTAGCTCTCTTAGTTCTTTCTTTTTTTACTTGTTTTACATGTAACCAAGCACCCCACCCTCCAACCCATAAGCAATGGTGAGATATTTCTTATGGCCCATGAAGAGCCTCAATCAATGATTGGATAATGAAGAGAAAACACATCATAAGTGATATTTGAACCCAAGTGGGTAGGATAATAATTCTTCCTCTCAACCACTCGATATAGACCAAATTGAAAACTATCTTTCTTCTTTTGTTACCATCAACATGACAACATGCTTCACAACTAAATATTTTAAAGTTATTTACACATGGTTTAACACCACTCCAATCTTCTCTAGGTGTTGTATTCCTAACAAATTTGATTGGAGTTTCGTTTAGAATATATATTGTATTGTTCACTACTTTAGTTCAAAGAAATGAGGGAAGGTTTTTGATGTGTGACATGCATCGTGCCATTTCCATAATTGTCTTGTTTTTCCTTTATGCTACACCATCTTGTTGTGGAGTATAAGGGACAACGCAATTTTCTTATACCACTAAGCCAACATAATGCATTATATTCATTATTATTGAATTCCTTCTCGTTATTAGTGTTATATACCTAATCCTTAGAACGAACACACCTACAACAAATAAGGATCTTCCTATATGGAATACAAATACAAGAAAACATATGTCATGAATGTTGCAATGGTAAGTGAAGAGGTGAGTTGCCATATTATTTCCATTAAAGACACCTATGGTGCTTTGAAGAAATCGAAGGATTTGTATGACTCACACTCAAAATTGGAACTCATACAATTGCTAGTGAAGCTCTTCAACCTAGAGTTGAAGAATGATGATCCCATGGCTTTAGCTTCAGAGATCAAATCCATCATGCATGGCATTGATGTCACTAGAGTGAAGATAAACACTCCTCTCACAACTTTTATTAATGCACTCTACCCTAAATATTCTCACTACCTTGAATCCTTGCAAGCCAATGGCTAAATGAAGTCCATCGCATTTGACACTTTGGTGGAGAAAGTTTCAAAACATGATAAAGCCTTTGGAAAGAAGATAGGTCATCCCACTTCAGAGATAGTGTGCCTTGCTGAAAAAGGGAAGATCCAATCACATGATTCTTTTAGAGGAGAAGGCAGTAAAAGAGGACATGAAAGAAAGTATTTCAAAGGCAGGGGGTAGGCACAACCAAGGTGAGAGATTTGATCTTCATTGTGTCTATTGTAGAAAGAATGGGTCACATGAAGAAAAAATATGCAGAATCCCATGGAAGAATATCAAAGAGAAGCAATATCAGAAAGAAGACAGATGTAAAGCATCTGACATGGAGAAAGGTAAAGCACTTGAATCTGCTCATTGTATTGTTTCCCATTTCAATATTGGAGTAATTGAAGATTTGTTTAACACTTCATTTTCTTCTTGGAGAGATGCATGGTTTCTCAACATAGGTGCAACATGCCACATGACCTTTCAGAGAGACTTATTTGAAGAGTTAAATGATAATGTAGATGGTATAGTCTATTTTGTAGATAAATCAAGTCTCAAAACTTTGGGAACTGACACCATCGGGCTTAAATTGCTTGGACTCCCGGATTTTCTTCTACACGATGTTCTTTATCTTCTCGAGCTACAGAGGAATTTGTTGTCTCTTGTGCACATTCAACAACAAGGCCGCTCTATTCACATCCTTGGAAGACAAAGTTGAAATAAGGAAGGCTTCCGACAACATAGTCATTATGACATGAGTGGAGGATGGAAGATTGATGAAGTTGAAAGGGACATCTGCTCATGCACATAATTATGCATACCTCTCTCACCACAATGAAGGTACATTTCTATCTAGTCTCTTATGGCATGCTATATTTGAACACATTAATTATCACAACCTTCGGTTGTTGTAAAATAATGGTGTTTCTGGTTTGCTTACTATTCCTAGGAATTTGAAGCAATGTGATACTTGTGTCCTTGGAAAACATAGGAAATGACCTTTTCATGATTCCACTTCCAGATCTGCTAATGACAATAAATGTATCATGTCTTTTATTAATGATTACACTAGGATGTGTTGGGTGTACTTGTTGAGAGAAAAATCACAAGCTTTTGAAACTTTTAAAAATTTTCATGCATGGATTCAAAATGAAGCACAACCACATATTGACACTTTTCATACTGATAATGGAAGAGAATATACATCTAATGAATTTGAAAACTATATTCACCAACATGGGATTCAACATCAAACCATACCTCCATACAATCATTAACAAAATGGTGTCGCTGAAAGAATGAAAAAGACCCTCTTAGATATGGTTTGTTCCATGATGTTTTTCATAAATGTGAAATTAATGTTTTGGGTTGATGCAGTTCGATGTGAAGTATATGTGAAAAACAAGAGTCCATCTCATGCTCTTGGGAACAAGACTCCTTATGAAATGTGGTATGGTCACATTCCTTTGGTGAGGCATCTTAGGGTCTTTGGTTCCACCTGCTATGCCTTAATTCACAAGGAGAAAAGAAACAAGATTGATTCAAGGAGTCAAAAGTGCGTCTTCTTGGGCTACTCAAATACCACCAAGGCATATAGTCTTTATGATGAGGTAAACAAGAAGTTCATTCTTTCCAGAGATGTAATTTGTTTATTGAATCCTCCACGAATGACAAAACTATTGAGAGGCAACTTAATCATTTGGATAGATTCACTCATATAAAGATTCCACATCTTGAAGGGGGGATCCCTATCTGGGATTAATGTCTAGAATATTCTTTTGAAGCACTATCTCCCCCTCATGAAGAATTTCCAACCACTTCATTAGAACCTGAAGTTCATTTGGATGATGTGATCGAGAGGATTGAAATGTTAAACCTTGATGAGAATTCAACACCATCTTAATTAGTTGAGCAACTTGGACCATCTCAGAAAGGTCTACCAAAGTGGCTCATAAAGACACTTGAAAGTATTCATCCTAATGAGGTTGGAAAGACAGGAACCAAAATTTCTATAAGACAAGATGGAGGTGATGTAGATAATTCATATTCAGGTGATGTAGATGTTATGGATGTTTCATATGATTGTGATTTGAATTTATTTACTAACTTTGAACCAATTTCCTTTGAATAAGCCACTTCTCATGATGAGTGGAAAGAAACCATGCAGAAGGAGTATGGTGCTCTCATCAAGAATGGGACATGGAAGTTGGTGGACCCTCCAATTGGAACCAAACCAATTGGATGCAAGTGGGTCTTCGAGAACAAGTACAAATCAGATGGCTCACTTGACAAGCACAAAGCAAGTCTCATGGAAAAAGGATTTGTGCAAAAAGAAGGTATTAGTTATGAGGAGACTTTTTCCCCCACATCAAAATGGGCCACCATTCGTACTCTATTTTCCTTGGCAACACATAATGGATGGAAGTTCGTCAAATGGATATGAAGACCACTTTCTTGAATGTATACTTAAAAGAAAATGTCTTCATGTCTCAGCGAGTAGGTTTTGTTGTGAGGGGGCAAGAACATAAAGTATGCAAACTCATCAAATCCTTATATGGCCTAAAATAAGCACCGTCAACCTGGTATGAAAATCTAACTCGGCATATTTTGAAATTGAATTTCAAGCACTTTAATATTGATGATGCAACTCAACTTGTTAAGAAAGTTGGAAAAAATGTTGTATGTCATGTAGTGTATATAGATGATATATTGATACAAGGAACAATGAAAGCTATAATGCATCCATAAAGAAAGAGTTGAAGAAAGGATTTGAGATGATAGTTTTGGTACATCTTCACTACTATTTGGGCATTGAAGTGACTCAAAATCCAAAGTGCATATTCATCTCCCAAAAGAAGTGCATTGGATAATTGTTGAACAAGTTTGGCATGGTTGGGTGTAACTGCCTCTTTACTCCAATGGAACATAATTTGAAGCTCACATCGAAAGAAGGGAATGAATTTGAGGATGCAACCAAGTATAAACAACTTGTGGGAAGTCTTATCTACCATACCACCACTAGACCAAATATTTAATTCGTTGTTGGGATTATTTCCAAGTTCATGCAAAAACCTTGTGAAGGAGATTGGTCTGTTGCAAAAAGAGTTCTAAAATACTTGAAGGGAACTCAAGATGTTGGACTCAAGTATTCTAAGGCAGATAACTTCAACCTGATTGGATATTCTGATTCAGACTTTGATGGGGATAAAGAAAACAAAGTGTCAACTTCATGCCATCTCATGAGTCTTGGATCAACAACTGTCTCCTAGAGATCACCCAAATAGTCAGTTGCAACAAATTCCACAACAGAGGCTGAATATGTGGCAACTGCAGAAGCAACAAAGGAGATTGTGTGGCTGAGGAAAATACTTGAATATTTGCAAGAGAAATAGGTGAATTCTACTCCTCTTATGGTTGACAATACTTTTGCAATCAAGTTGGACAAGAATTCTAGATTCCATGATCGAACCAAATACATTAACACAAAGTACCATCTAATTCAATATCATGTGGAGGCCGCCAAAACTATTCACTTGAGACATTGTTCCACAAATGATCAAATCGCGGACATTGTTCCACAAACTATCAAATCGCGGATATCTAATTCAATGCCTCCTCCTACTCCTTAAGGCTTCAATGCTCGACGCCTCCTCCTACTCTTGAATAGATCAAGAGGCCTCCTTCTCCTGCTCCAGAGTACATTACAAAGTGGTAAACTCTTTGTTATATTGTTTAGAGAATTTAGAAAAATATTTGTTTAAAAATGGTATATAACAATAAGAAATGCAACGCTATTTACAACACTTGCTAACTAACATATTTAGCATAGAATCTTCAACCACATTGTTTTCACGACTGTTAACTAACAAATTTACCATAAAATCTTCAACCAGGTTGTTTTTCATGGAAGTCTGGCCTCTCAAGGCACAAGCAAAGTGATAATCAACCACAAACATAAACACATGGCACAAGAAGAGTGATAATCGGCCACAAACATAAAAACAAAAACAACATGATCATAGAGGTGCAATATCTATAGTGCAACATCTCTCGACCAATGCTCCATTCATATCAACAACTTATTGCCCAAACCTTGAAAAACACAACAATAATATTGAACACACTAAACACAATTACCAACTTAACGAGAATTCTATAGAGTTCTTGTTTTTTGGGAGGTCGCAATTTTTACCTCGTTTTGAAAAGTTGAGCTACCGGTAGCACTCCCCCCCCCTTTTAGGTAGTTTTTTGATATTTTAAATCTTCTTTTCCATAATGTATCCACATTATTTTTTCATCTATTTTCAAATTGTTCTATTTTTTTTTTCAACGATGTTATTTTCATCTATTTTCAAAATTTTCATTTTTTTTTCAATGGCGTTTTTAATCATTTTTCCATGCTTCTTTCAATGTAAAAAATGTTGTATACCATTCACTTTTTTAAAATTAAGATTTTTCATATAATTGTGTCTCCTTAATTAATTTATGGTTCCATATTTTTTTTTTGTAAATAAAAATAATTATATTACCCTAGAGAGTCATCACAACAATACATAGTTCAAAATCTGCCACTTGTTCTGCCATATAGATGGAAATTAGAATAGATGGCTTGCAAAACTGATAGACATGTTTGTGAGTCTAGAACCAAAACATAACTAGATCTAAATCTAACTACAACTGAGGCCTATCTAGATCTGATAACATAATAATAAGAAAACTAGATTTTTGGCGAACTTGGACATCCATCATGGCTGAAAGTGAAAACAAATGGTTGGCAACAAGTTGGGTAGCGTTGCTTGGCAAGCTTGTTTGACAGGGATTTGAACAAGAGATCCAGATGGTGACTGAGGGTGCCCTGGCGATGGAGTTGGTCGACCATGTCCCATCGCATGTCAAAGATCAATTACAGATGATCCTCCGAGAACCTACATGGACTGAGCAGTTCTGACGCCGAGGCACCAAAAATGGATGGTTCATGGGCATCGAATGTTGGCTGTGTTGTAGCTTCCTCCAACCAATCTAGAGGAATCTCCTCCTCGACCGAACATCCCCCCAATTCTACCCCGATGGTGACATTAAGTGACGCCTTGAAAATTGGGGCGATCCCCATTGTTGAGTCCTCTAGCCAATTTGGAGGAATTTCTTCCTCTATCACACCACCGCCCAAATCTGTCAGAGGATGGATGAGGGGGGGTGCATTGTCCATTAATGCAGTTGGCTCAGTGGAATTCTCCAACCATATTGGAGGAGTTTCTTCCTCAATTGGATAGCCACTCGAATCTATCAATGGGTCATCCTTTTGAGGTGTTGCCTCCAAGTTGCATAGGGAATTATGAGAGTGGGTGGCGGTGCGAGAGGGGTTAGCATTCCAATTTGGTCAGAATGGGGAAGGGAAAGAAGACTAGAGATAGGGTTGGGAGGCGCAGAAGGGGCCGAAGTAGGGACAAGACACCGATGTTAGGCTACAAAACAATAGTAGTCTGGCTCGCATTTGGTTTTCCCCCTTTCATGTGACATGGTGAAGACCCATAAGAGAATAATGGTGGAGTGTAGACAATAACTAGACACCAGGGGGAAGAGAGAGCTGATGGAAACAAAGGCTGAGTGAAAACAGAAACTAGACACCAGAGGAGCAGGAGCGTGACACCAGTGGAGAGAAAGTTCAAGCAGGGAATGAAGAGCCGAGTGCATATGCAAAATGAAATAACCACTGTGAGGCCTTACCTCCATAAAACCCACCGAGGTGACTAGGAAAGGTGCCATAAGGACTGGATTGATGTCGCCCACCTGCCTCATACTTGCTCTGGTGGGCCATGGCTGGTGCTGTGTGTGCACCATTAAACCTCCCTTGATGTTCAGGTGCACTATCTCCCTTTTAGAATGAATGCTAAGCATGGCGAGTTGACGGAAGGGGAGGTTGGCGGTGATAGGCTTTAACTGCTCTACGTGCATGAATGTCAGGCCTTGTGGGATCGCTAATTGTCATCCCATCCGGGGGATGGTTCCATAATTTTTAAATATAGTGGAAAATATCATTTTTAATACATTGTTTACCTTTACTTCAATACATAGAAAATAATTGTAGTTAAATAACAATGTTTTTAAATATTTAGTAAAAAAATATACATTTTAAAGCCATATATAATAAAAAAAAATCTATAAATTTTGGTAACTATCCGTTTAAAATATCATGTCAAATAAAACATTTTTATGGACATAATTGAACAAAAAAAATGAAATTAAAAAAAAAAAATTAACAATTTTTTTTTCCCATATTTTTATACATTTGAAGTAAAAAAATGACAACATTTCATGTCATTTTTCCTAGTATAGTGATTCACATACAAATAAAAGTAAAAATAAAATAATAAAAAAGATTCATCATAAAACAACTATAGATACATATTCATTCTTATTATAAAATCTGAAAGTCAAAACAAATTACAGTGATAGCTCATAAAAAATTTGCAAAATTGAGCATTGTTTTCAAGGGCATCTTAAAACTAATCAACAATATCATATATCCCAAATTCATCATTCTCAACAAACACATTATCATCTTCTTGGACATCATTCTATGCTTCCATTGTGTCATTTTTCTCTTCCATTGGGTCTTTGATATCTACAAGTTCTCCAAAGTGATCCTTTCCAATCTCCTAATGGTACTTGAGGTTTCTTTGACATTTTTGCCACCTTTAATTCATTAAAATCTCATTTTCTCAAGCCAACTTTTTGCATTTCATCTGGAAGAGTTGAAATAACATTATTTCTTTGTTGAATAAAACCACATTGTAGTGGGTCACTTTCAATGGCTATGCAATTTCTTCCTTTCTATAAGTAACACGCTAGTGTTGTACCTAATCACCAAATACAAAATAAATAGTTACGTTAAGTGATGTAAAACAACATAAATTAAAAATAACAAATATTGAAGTATCATTTCATAATTTTTAGATCATAATTCTCACCTGAACCTGAGAACAAATCCAAAACCCAATCTCCTTCATTTGAAAATGTATCTATAAGATAATTAATTAATGCTCGTGGTTTTGGATAGATGTTAACCATCTCCCCTTTCAAATTGTTTTTCTCATATGTTAGCTTTCTAACCACAACATTGTAAACTAATAAACTACTAAGCTTCCCTCCATCCTTTACATTTACAAAAATAGAATTATAAGAATCATCTTTTGTCCAGGTTGCAAGATGTATACTCTCAATATCACGTGTAAATGGTTCTCTATTGGAGCTCTGAATATTAGACTTGTGCATGTAACATAAATACGTGTAAATTCAATTAACTTGTGAATTAATAAAATTGATTTCTAATCTTAATCTCTAAACATACACTTTCAATATTTTACCAAATAAGTTGCATCCTTGTCTTTTCTTTTTCCTTGAAGCTTGAATGTACTAATCCTTGTTGTGTGTTTGAATAAAAAATGAGAAATCTCCAAAATGGTGATGTTGTGACTTCCGTAAATCCCATAACCACTTTATTGAAAGCTTGGTAAGTATAAGACTCAATATCATATCCAATGTTTTGGATATTATAACCATGAGGGATATCCACAATAACTAGGGAGTATTTTTTTTTAAGAACAATATTTGCAATTTGTTCACAATCACCTAATATCACTTTATATTGAATAATGTCGAGCCCATTCCAAATGTAGTGATCAAGGGTGTCATCAAGTTCAATAGTTCGAACACATCTCCTTCTTTCTCTTTCAAACTTGATTCTTTGAATACAATTTTTGAAGGTTTAAGGTACTCCATCTGCATTCTTCTCTGGCATCTTTAATGAAACAAACAAACATATATTTATATATTTATAACTAACAAAATATAAATAAATTAATCTACAAACGAATAATATGAATCTAATAAATCAACATACCTTTTTGAATGCAACAAAAAAATGTTTCAATACTGTTGTAGAGCTTGAATCTGGATAGTTGAGCTTAACATCATCCCAACTCTCTTTATTCAACATCTTAACCATTTCCTTTTGTATTCTCATTTACACCTTGTGAATAAATTAAAAAAATAAATAATGTTATAATAATATATATAATAAAATACTTAGAACATTGATATGTTAAATTGAAAAAACTAATTTTCTTGTCCTAACATAAATAAAAATAACTCAATAAACTTACTTTTTAAATTCATCACACATTTCTTCCATTGACAATTCACTTGGCCTTTCACGTAATAATATAGCTATGATAAGTTTCTCATACTTCACTCCTTGTATTGTTCTCCAAGGTGTTATAGTCATATATTCTAGCATATTCTTGATTTCAAGACCCGTCTTACTTGTGCTACATATTAAGGGTTTAGCCTTCTTAACTCCCTGATTTTTTTATACCGATATTTTCCCATAGGATGAAGATCTCATCTATCAAATCCCATACCTGTCCAGTTCTAAATCCCAATTGAAAATAACTATCCACAACTCTGAATACATCACTTCCTTTGTGATTTTTTTTTTTTGCATTTTCATCATCAATTGGGAAGCCTATTTCCATACAACATTGCTTCCGAAACTTCATGTCAACATTTTATCTCTCACCACGACATATTTCAGAAAACTCATTATGAATAAGCCTSACTCTTTGAATGAAAGTCATGGACATYCTGTACTCATTGTMTGTGTTATGATCCCATGCCAATAACTTTGCTTCTAAATCTAATAAACCAACATAAATTATGCATTTGACTGTCTCAAAAAGAGTGTTATTGGGATATTCTTGCATCAATTATCTTCTAGCCTCTGCAGAATGATTTCCTCCAATCACATAATGTTTGTAGTCAAAACATTTTGATCTATCAAATTCATCCATGTTAGGAACTTCCATTGGGTAACCAAGAACTAGGTAGTCAACCACATGTGCATATGGATTGTACCTAATCAATGCTTTCAAATTGTGAATATGCAAGTGATGCGGTTTTCTAACTTGATATTTTTCTTTCCCTTCCGTGGGTTTATAAAGATGCTTCACATTCAACTGAAATGTATGGCCATCATCAACTATGTTCGTCATCCTCAATCTATTTCGAATGGTATTTTGTGTTGTTTTCATAATACCATCCTCTAGATCAACACATGGTGTTATTATTTCTCTGTTACCTTTAAGACTTTCATTATAATATTCAGAGCTAACGATGGTTTTTTCATCATCAACAAGATTTGTTTTCTTCCTCTTATGATTTAAATGGGTTTCATCTAAATCAACAATTTCTTCATAATCAATAGGAATGGAAGCATCCCTGACCATCACTCTTTTGTGTTTATCTTGTTTATTCTTCTTGCGAGAAGGAGTGATAACCTGATTGGGACTAATCTCAACAAAATCTTCATTTGGAGTTTCCTCATCTTCAAATGTAACCTTTTTAGGATTTCTAGAATGAAGATTTTTCTTTATTCTTTTATGTTCTTGTCTGTCTACCCCTAAAGCTTCAACCTATGTTACTTTTTGTTTCTTTTTCCTTCCTTCTTGTGCCTTATCAATATGAAAGACATTGATGACTTCCATGATATTTTTCCTTGTAGAGTAAATCCCTGCCAACATATGTGAAAGCCGTTCAACAAAATCCTGTAAAAATTAAATATAACATTTCCCTGTTAAATAAAATTAAAAAATTAACATGATACTAAAGATAATACAAGATACAAAAATAAAAATAAACAAACTTACATTGCATTTCTCAATGTCTTGAACGATAGATGCACATAATTCTATAAAACATTCATCCATGTTATAATAGCTCAATTTCAAACAATATCTAATATTGATATAAGTTCTGGCTTGCTTGAAGAGTGCATAAACAATATTTGTGTCTGGCACCAAACATATATCTCGTAGCAAGCCAAGTGGCTGATAATTTCCTTGCACATGTTCAAAATCGACACGATACAAATATACATGTTCTCCATTGTTGCCTTGTTTGTCTTTGAAAAGCCAAGAATATTCCAGTTTGTTTTCACCTTCCATAGATTTCCACTCTCCAACATTCTTCATTGCCCTTGAAAGCTTAGGTGTTGGACCTAGAGAAAATGTGCTATCAATTTGTTTCCTAGGATTCATGAAGGTCCCGATTGCAATTTTGGATGCCATTATTGCAGGTCGTGATCCAGATACATTCACAAATATTTTCTTTCCTGCCATTTTATCTATATGAAAAAATAAAAAAATAAATTAAGTCTAGGAAACGTTTACATTATATTAAATTAAAAAAACATCCATAGACCATAAAAATTAAATTTAAAAAACATCATAGACCATAAAAATTAAACTTAAAAAAATAAAATAAAAAAATTGACCCATGGGGTTACTGGGGCGATGTTGGGACCAAGGCTTCTTTCCCTCGCGACCAAGCCTTGGGTGCAGGATCGTGCCTTGGCTACGGGGGGGCTATGACAATGCCCAACATCGCCCCAACCCCCACGACCAAGCCTTGGGCATGGGGGGAACCCTTTGTGGTGAAGTCATGATCTCTCTCCTAGGGCTTGGCCGCAGGGGTTGGGGTGATGTCGGCCATTGCTCCAGCCCCCACCATGATCAAGGAACGACGCCAGGAGATCGTGCCTTGGCTGTAGTGGGGGCTGGACCACGCGACCAAGCCTTGGTCACCGGGGGGGGGGGGGGGGGGGGGGGGNTGGGGTGATGTCGGGCATCACTCCGAGCCCCCCAATAGGCCAAGTCACGATCCGACATGGAGGGGCATCACGCCCACTAACCACCATGGGCCAAAATTATTAAAAAAATATTAAAAAACAACAAAAACTGTTAAATTTTTATAAAAAGCATACCGATTTTTTTTTCCCGAAAAATCCTAAGAATTTTGTTAAAATTTATTTGAAAAAGGTCTATTTTTTTTTTAAAAGTTGTGATTTCTTTAGAAAAATTTAGAAAACATCTAAAAATATTTAGGGTTTTTTATAATTTTCGCATGAAAAAATCTCATGTGATTAAAAAATGATCTTATGTAAATGGTAAGAATTAAAAAAAAATAACTAACCTCTAAAATGTCAGATTGTCCTCAAATCTCTTTTCGATGTTTCTGCCTTGTAGATTGCTCCAAACTATTTAATGAATGCTACCCAATATTTAACACAATGTAAAAAGACAAAACCAGACTTTGCATATATAACAATGATGATATAAATTA